>KB722745.1:407801-483451 GCA_000349905.1 Volvariella volvacea V23 | reverse complement strand
ATCCTTTGTTTGTAGCGTTAAGCGTAGTATCAAGACTCACCATCTCCGACCGATAGCAAACTGCGGAAGGCCTCGTTTTCATCGATAACAGCCATGGGACGTTCCTATGTCATAGAAAACGTACTCGGCTCGATAGCTTCCATTGGAAGAAGCAAATGCTGTATCATGCCGTGAGGTGGTTCCAGGGGTTCCGATGCTAGATTAGAGATGGTTAGCAGCGCATTTTTGAAGTGAATGGCGATATAACCGCAAGCAAGCAGCAGTACGTGCATTTAACATTGCAATCCACGTCCTCTAAATCGTAGGTCTGCTTTATATCTGGAATTCTCTCAGGCTATTCAGCGAACTATCCTCGTAGATAATGGCGCCCAGACCCAACGTTATTCTATTCGGTGCATCAGGGTGCGGGAAGAGCTCCATAATCAACATGCTTTTCGGTTCTGAAGTCGCTCGGACCTCCTCTGGTGCTACTGGATGCACCTTTGAAAGCCACTGCTATCAGATATCCTTCTTTGGTCAAACATTCAACATATTCGACACTGCAGGCCTCGAAGAGGCGGAGAAAGGCACCGTACCAAATACTCAAGCAATTGTCAGGCTGTATGACCTGATGCGAAGCCTAGAGGACGGTGTCAATCTCCTGATCTTCTGCATGCGCGCACCCCGCTTATCCGAATCCGCACCCAGAAACTGGGCCCTCTTCAACGACATCATCTGCAACGGGAAGGTTCCCATCGTAATCGCCATCACTGCCCTTGAGCTGCAAAGCGAACAACCAGGCGGGATGGACAGTTGGTGGTTCAAGAACAAAGACCACTTTGAGAAATTCGGCATGACTCCGCGAGGACACGCATGCATTACGACTATACGCGGAAAGCAAGTCCGACCTGGATTGTACGCCTACGGACAAGAATACGACGAGTCCAAGGAGAAGATGATGAAATTGATTATGAGCAGCGCTCTGGTGACTCCATGGAGGGTGCCTAGGCCGCAATGGTGGCAGCAAATTGTTCACACGACGTACCATTCGAAGTGTTTCCGCACCGTGGAACGCAAGGAAGTTAGAACGGTGATTGGACCTGGGATACAACAGTTGATGAAAGATTGCGGGATGACGCAGGAGGAGGCAACAACGTTGGCCAATGCCCTAAATCATTAGAACGATGGCGAAGTTTGCGTTTGTACAGGGTGTGGTCTATGTACTGTATATTATCCCTTGATGTATGAGAACAGAATAGCTCACGAGTGAGAGAGACTTTCAGAAGACCGCGATCGTGAGTCTTACAGTTTCTGCAATCTGCAAGGCATTGCCATGCTCTTATGTTTGCATTTGATACAGGCTTGATTCGGATCCCTGTTTTACGCTCGGGAGCTGCCACTATTGAAGGGCTTCCATTCCAGTCAAAGCGAGATCACCCTGCATGAGTAAAGCAGGAGACTAGATCAGTTTGAAGGTAGCAGCAAGTCATCTGATATTGAACGACGTGATGCTGATACGTATGTACTGACCAATCAAACAAGCTCCGTCTGCTGATGTGCAGAATTGAAACTTCTACTGAAGCGTTACACCAAAAATGTGCATTAAAACCTCTAATAAATACAGAAGTATGCATGACATCTCCACATGACCGATACTCGCAGGATGCATGTACTAGATCAACGATAATGACGAACAGGCTGCGTCCTATCCTTCCCTCCCAAGATCAATTCCCAAGCCTGATGTATCGTCATCCCCAGCCTCGCTGCATACCTCGAAACCCAACTCGACCTCTGTGCGCCACTTCCCTGCCCACGATAGCCCTCTGGCTTCAAGCCTGCCAACCACGCCGAAACCGCGTCTGATACATTCTTCCACACGACCTTATAATTCACAGCGCCACCCGCAGGGAACGTCGCCAGTGTGTGCAGCAAGACATTCCTCACGAGTATCTGCGACTCGTTGTACTCCTCCTCAAACTGATACTCCCCTCTAACCTCCTTCCCTTTCGTCGTCGTAATGCAAGCATGCGAAACGAACCTCATGCCCCTGCCCTCCAACTCCTCCCTATTCGCCACCCACCAGCTCTCCATATCTTCCTCCAACTCCAATCCAGTCACAACCAACACAATCGGAACCTTCTTCTGACACACAACCCTATAGAACAGATCGTAGTTCACCAACGCAATCTCCTTCAATCTCCCTCCGGTGATACAATACACCAACAAATGGACCTGTCCGTGAAGCTCCGCAATGAGCTGTTTCAAGCTATCAATAGCTTCTTCGGCGGACATAGTCCCATGAGCGGACTCATTAAGGCCCGCAGTGTCCCATAACCGAATAGGACGAGTGTTGACACTGAGAGATATATCGTAAGGTCTGCTGCCGAATGTACAGCCCAAAGCACTACTCGAAGTCTCTGCGATGTCTTGGCCTGCGATCATGTTCACTAGGGAACTCTTCCCTGTGCCCGTCTGCCCAAAGATGAGGACATTGTAGGGCTCAGGCGCGGATAGGGGATTGGAAGGAGGGTCTGATTCCGCAACGATGTTCGATAGAAGGGTCACTTGTGGAACGCTAGTTGGGACACTAGATAGGGGAACAGTATCAGCGGATTCGCTTCTCCGTCCTGAAGACTTGGGACGCTGTGGCTGCCCTTGGGATCCACGTCGTCTCGTCCTTTCACGTCCATTAGCGTAGACACAGGCAGGTCAAAATGGAGCATACGTTGTCGCCATCAATGGGCCGTGTTCGGCAGAGGGTTTAATCTCGGTGAAGGTAGTAATGGTAATGTGTCAAGACTGGGAATGTTGGAGTTCACGTTCGTTGATCTTCCGCGCCGTGTATGTGTGGAAGGTGGTCTAGGTATGCACAAGGCAGTGTGACTGCTGCTTATGACTATTCCTGCGATATGGCACCTCGTGCCCTAACACCTAAGTATAATCGATATCACATTGATAGTATCGACAATAAAGAAATCGAGGTTGTTTGGACACTTGTGGGTGGCCTGAGGTTAGGGGAGGATGAGTGAGCCGAAAGACTGCAACGAGGCAGGCATGAGGCAAGCCTCATAACTAGGCAGAGATCGTAGGACGGAACCCCAAGCTACGACCATCATGACCATGCAAGACGATGCATATGGAAGCCCTGCCAGCGGCGTCTACTCGCCAACGCCAACGACGTACTCACTGTGAGTGTGGATAGTTGGTGCAATGTGCTCGTACTAACCCGATTGCAGTGATGATCCAGGGATACCTAACATTATCCTATTTGGAGAGACGGGATCGGGAAAGAGCTCGATCGTCAACATGCTAGCGGGCAGGGACGAAGCTGCCATCTCAAATGGCGCCAGGGGGTGCACATTCAAAAACGAATCGTATATCGTCAACATCGAGAAGAAGCAGTTCCGTATTTTTGATACTGCGGGCTTTGACGAGAGCACACAAGGCACAGTGCCGAACCACGACGCTATCGCTCAGCTGTACAAGCTGCTGGCGGGCCTGCATAACGGAGTCAATCTCCTGATACTCTGTGTGCGAGGACCGCGCCTCCGGGGAGTTGTGCAGTACAACTGGACGCTCTTCAAGGACGTTATTTGCCAGGGTAAAGTACCAGCAGTCATAGCGATCACGGGTATGGAGGCAGAAGAAGGAGACATGGATGATTGGTGGACGCGCAACAAAGATGCTTTCCACGCCAACGACATCTACCCCAGTGGGTTCGCGTGCATCACAGCGACCAAGGGCAAACTTAAGCGGGGAAAGGGGTACCAGTTTCAGGATGAATACGACGAGTCAAAGGAGAAGATGACGCGATTGATCATGAATACGTATCGCGAGAAAGCATGGAGGGTTGGACGAGTGGATTGGTATCGAAAAATCGTGGAGACGAGCTACGAGTCGCGGATGTGCTGGAAGAGCGTTGAGAAGCAGAACGTCAAGGAGATGGTTGGGCCGGGAGTCGAGCACCTGGTGAACCAATGCATGATGCCCAAGGAGGAGGCGGAGCTGCTGGGACGGCGACTGGCGGGAGTGAATGACGAGCTGAGGGAGATTGATTCGTATTGATGAATGCATGAATGCTTGATAGACATATGTATTCTGGTGTATGTATTCTGGTGTATGTATTCTGGGTATGTATTCTGGTGTATGTATTCTGGGTATGTATTCTGGTGTATGTATTCTGGGTATGCATTCTGGGTATGTATTCTGGTGTATTCTGGGTATGTATTCTGGGTATGCATTCGTGATGGACATGGACTTTGTATTCGAGTTGTTCCGACTCCAGCCCACCGACGCGCTGATCACGTGCACCAGGCTTTTTTCCTCTCTCCCTCAACGCCCACCCCATCCTCCGCAATGTCCAAGTCATCAGGAAAGAGTGCCCAGGCCTTGGCTGCCCAAGAGCCATTGTTCGGCTTTCTGCCCAGGAAGGTCGCCGCTGACCAGGCCCGCAAGGCCATGGTGCGCCCAGCCACACAAGACATGCACAGTGCCGCTCACACCGAATCTCCTGCAGGAACACGAGCTCAACCCCTTCACAAAGAAACCCTTTACACCCCAGTACCGCAACATCTTGGAGGGCCGCAAAAAACTTCCCGTCTTTGCGCAGATGGACGAGTTCTTCAAGATGGTGAGTGATCGCACACCCCACCTCAATGGGAGGGAGGGTTGAGTTCTGCTTCCTATAGGGATCGGCCTGCCCTCCTCCTCTTCATTGCATCCCGTCTATCGTTCAGTCTGGAGAGCTGATGTCCAAGATCATTAGTTCAGTGAAAACCAGATAATAGTCATGGTCGGTGAAACCGGATCGGGGAAAACGACACAGTACATTCATTTTGTCTACATCTATGCCCTTTTCTCATACCCCCATTCTACAGGATACCTCAGTTTGTCGCCTACTCCGATCTACCGCATACTAGGGGGAAGCTGGTCGCATGTACCCAGCCGAGACGAGTAGCTGCCATGTCAGTTGCAAAGCGTGTTGCAGATGAGATGGATGGTGCGTTTTCCTCCCATGATCAGTGACATGTACCTTATGCCCGTCCGCAGTCCAGCTCGGGCGTCAAGTTGGTTATTCGATTCGATTTGAGGACATGACCGAGCCAGGAACTACATTCCTAAAGTACATGACTGACGGTATGCTACTACGAGAAGCCATGAACGACCCCAACCTGGATCGCTATTCAACCATCATCCTGGATGAAGCTCACGAGCGTACTCTTGCCACCGATATTCTCATGGGTCTCCTCAAAGACCTTGCCAAACGGCGATCCGACTTGAAGATCATCGTCATGTCCGCAACTCTTGACGCCTTCAAATTCCAAAAGTACTTTGGCTTGAGAAATGATGTCAAAGCGCCTCTCTTCAAGGTTCCAGGTCGCACACATCCCGTTGAGATCTTCTACACCCAAGAGCCAGAGCCAGATTATGTTGAAGCGGCCATCCGAACGGTCCTTATGATCCATAGAGCAGAAGAAGAGGGAGATATTCTGCTTTTCCTGACTGGTGAAGAGGAAATTGAAGACGCTTGCCGTAAAATCAAAGCTGAAGCAGACGATCTAGTCAACGCCGATCCCAATTCCGTCGGCCCTCTCGTCTGCATACCCCTCTACTCCTCCCTTCCTCCTCAACAGCAGCAGCGAATCTTCGACCCACCTCCTCCTGCTCGAGCTGGTGGACCATCGGGTCGCAAAGTCGTAGTGTCAACAAACATTGCTGAAACTTCCCTTACAATAGACGGTATCGTCTACGTCGTAGACCCAGGATTCTCGAAACAAAAAGTTTATAACCCACGTATCCGTGTCGAGAGCTTGTTGGTTAGCCCAATCTCCAAAGCTTCAGCACAGCAGCGAGCCGGACGAGCCGGACGAACAAGACCAGGGAAATGCTTCAGGTTGTATACCGAAAAGGACTTTATGAGTGAACTCGAGGAGCAGACACACCCCGAAATCCTGAGGAGCAATCTAGCAAATACTGTGTTAGAACTGGTGAAGCTCGGCATCAAGGTGCGTGCTAATGTTGACTTCCACTCCGTGACCCCATAGCTCACATTTGAGTTAAGGATTTGGTGCGATTTGATTACGTAGATGCTCCTGCTCCAGAGACATTGATGCGAGCATTGGAGTTGTTGAATTACCTGGCTGCACTTGATGATGATGGTAGTCTCACCCCATTGGGTGGTATCATGGCAGAATTCCCTCTTGACCCACAGGTACTTCTACTCGCATCACGACTTGTATAGCTTTCACTAACAGCAAACATCTCACCAGCTTGCGAAGATGTTGATCGTCAGCCCTGAGTTCAAGTGCAGTAATGAAATTCTCACTATCACCGCTATGTTATCAGGTTAGTCTTCCTCAACCCAGCAGTGCGAGTTCGCCATTAATGCCCTTTCAAAGTGCCTAATGTCTGGCTGCGCCCCAATAACCAACGCCGTGAAGCCGATCAAGCAAAGGCTGAATTGACAGTACCAGGCGGCGATCACCTAACACTCCTCAACGTATACAATCAATACATGAACAGTCAGTATCAACTCTCTCCGTAACCTGTGTATACACTAAAAATCCCACAGACAAACATGACAAGAACTGGGCATGGAACCACTACCTCTCCGCTCGAGCACTCCTACAAGCCGAAAACGTCCGGCAACAGCTCCAGCGAACGATGGAGCGATTCGAGATTGAACTCGTCTCACTGGAAGATCCGAAGAAATTATACCTGAATATCAGGAAAGCCCTCGTTTGTGGGTTCTTCATGCAAGTAGCCCGTAAGGAGGACAAAGGGAACTACTTAACATTCAAAGACAACCAAGTACGTCTTCCTACCGCCAATCAGCCAGCTTACCTCACGCTAACTCCCCTTCGCCACAGGTCGTCGGCCTCCACCCTTCCTGCGGCCTCGACACCCAACCCGACTGGGTACTCTTCAACGAATTCGTCCTCACCACCCGGCCTTACATCCGCACCGTCTCCGAGGTCCAACCCGAATGGCTGCTCGAATACGCGCCATTGTACTTTGATCTTTTGTCGATGCCAGACAGCGAGGCCAAGAGGGCGCTAGTGAGGGTGCAGAAGAAGATGGAGGGCAAGGCAGCGGCGAGGGTGGAGAACGGGGAGGAGAGGAGGAAGAAGAAGGCTCGTACGTGAGCTTGATCCAGATGGATGCTGTGGGTGTCGCGTTGGGAGAGATGGACAGAGTCGTCTCTTGCATTATATCGGTCTATAGATGACTTCAGTAATGATACTTTACGACTTTTGTTGTAGACGATATGGAACTTCCGTCATTTTGATCGTTCACTGGCACAAATCACTCTGAGATTTGGTCCCTTGTATCAGAGTCCTCGCGTGCTTCGTACAGCAAAGCAGCGGTGTCGTTTATTCTAGCTACTCCACCCTCTTTCATGTTATAACTGTAGTGGGTGCACTTGGAAGCGATTGGTGATCGATAGCCATTGAACTCGTAAAGCTCAAATGAATCAGTCGAAATCACCCCCGTTGAACCCACTTCAACTAGTGTCTGGAGCCTTTTTTTTGTAATATTTGGTTATTACTACACATCGGTAGGCATCAGTAGATCGTTGAACAAAGGAACAGTGGAGCGCATAACACTCCGCATACTACGCGTGAGACTTCAAACTCGTAATAGAGAGGAGATGAGGAGGTAACAAAAAATCGGGAGGGAGGTGTGATCATTAAACTCATACTAATGAAAAAGATGCAAATTTCTTCACTAGGAGATACGTGGGAGGAACGAATATGAGGGATGTGATAACGAAGATGATGGGAGGGAATTAAAATCGAATCGAAACCGAACTATGCACGTATAAATTATGCATAAATCAATGCCCAGCGCCTTTTTCGTAGACAGTGATAGATTCGACTTCTTCGAAGTTGTACAATGGCTCCAGGACGGCCTTTCTGTCCCAGAAGATCCATCTTCTGATCCAATAGGGCAAGAAAGTACCGGCTTGGTAGGAGATGTGCCTCGATGTTGGGACAGCGAAGACGTAGTCGAGTTCCTGTGACCAAGGTGTTAGAATGAGCACAAAAGGGCAAATTATGCGACGATAAGTACCTCGAGTGTACGTTGCTTGGTCTCGGGCATGAGGAAGAAAATCATGAACAAGGCAATCACGTTCAAGCCCGCATAAAAACCGAAAGCTACAGTCAAGGAGACCTGGTCAATCATTATAGTTAAACCGGAGCAGCAGTGGACGTACATCCAGTAGGACCAAGAGCGCCAAGCATACGAGGGAAAGTCAAAGCGAGGACAGCAGCCCAGAACAAGCAAGTTGCGACAGCCCATGACCTAAGTCGATGCGTCAGCGACAAGTGTATTTGCTAGCAACTCTGATAATACGCACATTCCAATTTCACGATGCGTGAGAGGGAATACTTCTGCCGAGTATGTGAAGGGCACAGGACCTTCTCCAGGAGAGTAGAACGCTGAAAAAAGGGTCAGCTTCAATCGGTGCTTGAGTCGCCATTTAACACCTACCAGCGAACAAGAAGACGAAGAAGGCAATCAGTGGTACACGCGCTGGGTTATCGGTGGGCATGTAGAACGAGAACCCGGCAGCGAGAAGTGTCCAAGCCATGTTGGGGAACGTGAATAGCAACAAGTTGCGACGTCCGAAAGTATCAATGGTCTGAGTTCGCGATGAGCTCATGGAATCCGTCCGCAGACTCGAGAGGGGGCACTTACCCAAACGGCGGGGAAGGCAAACAGCCAGTTGACGAGACCGAAACCCCAAGATGCCAAAAGGGCTCTTTTTACAGAGTATCCAGCCTCTCGGAAGATAGTGGAGGAGTAAAAGGCGATAATGTTGATACCACACATCTGTTGGGCAATCATGACGACCCAGCTAGCAAGGGTAGCACGGCGGTTACGGGGGATGGTGAACAACTGGAAGAATCTGCTGAAGAAGTTGGAGCCCTTGAGAGCGACGAACTCTTCAGTAAGTTGACGGTGGACATAGTACAAGTCTCGTGCTGCCTGGAGTTCACTGTTTCGTAGACGGCAGAAGGACTTGTACGCGTCGTGATAGCGACCCTTCTTCATCAGCCATCGTGGGGATTCTGCAAAATATATCAGTTTGATGTGGGGTGATATGACGTCAATACGGCGATACGTACCGGGGCAGAAGTAGATACCCAAAGTGAGGGGGACAGCGGGAATGAAAGCCGAACCAAGTTCCAATCGCCAGGCGATATCACCAGTATCATGGACGGCAAGGTTAGCTGAGAAACCAAGAAGAATGCCGAAGGCAGTCTGACCAACGAGGAAATTGTCAAAGGTCGTCCAGATGACAGATGAAATGTGTTAAAATACTGACCCACATCTGCCAAGACATCACAAGACCACCACGAATATTTGCGGGAACATTCTCAGCGGCAAAAATAGGAGATGTCGTCGCTTTGGGACCCATGCCCAGTCCAAGGAGTAATCGGCAAACCTAAAGGAGATGAGTTGGCGGGTGCCCCAAAACGTGGTGGGGTACAACGTACGAAGAGCTGTTCCCATGTTTGTGCAACAGCACAACCGATGACACTGAAAGTACAGAAGATACCGCAGAAGAAGAGAGTACCACGACGACCGAAGAAGTGATTAAGAGGATCCGTGAGCCAGCAACCGATGAAGCAAGACGCGAGATAAGGTCTAGTAGAGGCAAGGTTAGATGGATCCAATTTGGCTTAGAGTAAACTTAAACTTACGCAGCGTTAATAATACCAACAATCCAGAAGTTAGCTTCGGCCCTAGGATTGCCAGGTTCTGACGTGATACCAAACTCTTGGGGGAATGAAAGATTGGCGCCATTGGAACCGGTTTGATCCCAACCTCTGCCGAAGAAGGTGAGAACATTGAGCGAGAAAAGGTCAAACAGGACTCACTGAACGGCGGCGGCAATACTACAGATGATGACAGTAAGATAAAGATCCCGGGGTTGTGACCATTTATCTTCATGAACGGTGAGTGGTAGGGTCGGAGATATGGTCAGAAAGAGACTTACGAGTCGTCTCTCGACGGATTATTTCTCTATCAGCCTCATCGAGCTCTGAGATGTTCTCAAAGTCCTTTGGGTTCTGAGCCAGAAGAGCACCCTTCTTGAGAAGAGGGGTGATATCCTCCATGCCCTTCTCGCGGGCAAAATCCTCGACTTGAGCGAAAAGCGTCTCTCGAGGGATGCCATAGAGGGGGTTTTGGATCCTTGATAGGCAGGTGGTTAGCTACTGCAGGAAATCGCACGACTACACGACCCAGGAACTTACTTTGCCTGTACGTTGTTGGCAAGATCAATGCGTCTTCGCTCCTCGAAGTTAACGCTTCCTTTTTCCGCGTCAGCCATGGTTTGAAATCGGAGGAAGGGAGGCAAAGAAGCACATTTCCAACTCTGTGGGCTTTAAATATCTTCTCGTTAGGCGACCATATGTGCCCATCAATTTTTCTGTAAATTCGAAGACCTCCGAACTTCATCGGGGCAATGCATCAAATGGTTGCAGCTCACCCTCTTCTGAGAATGGTAATAGCCACCATTGGAAATTTTTATATGATGCGACCTAAAACAGACTCTGTGGGGTCATGATGGGCGGCAGAACTATTCCGAGTTGTTTTCAGGTCGTATGCTTTGCAACGACCAAGAGCTCGACATGGCCAACGAGGTAATTGAAAAGACCTGGGGTATAGAGCTTTTCAATTCTCGGGAGCTCGTATGATGCTGCAATAGACTCACCGTAGATAGAGTGCAGCCGTTTCTCAGCAGACGTAGAACCTACGAGGTGGAGGAAGACCGCAGAGCCCATTGTGGACAGCCGGTGCCGACCTGATGGCTTGGGTTTGATGAATTAGACGCATCGGCACCTTACCCCACGTGGAGAGTAGGATCGACCTTCCTCTCCCCACCGACCCTATGGGGATGAATCCGCAACACAATCGGCCTTTGAAGAGGGTCATCTTGTGTCCCAGGTCGCAACAAGCGATGCAACGCACCGAGTGGCGGACGGGAGACGGGTCAGCGATTTCTTGCGCGCTGCGAGCGTGCGTTGCGCCGCAATAACACGACGTCATAGTCCGCAGGTCGTGGATACAATTTACAAAGTGGGGATCGGTCGCGGCTGTAACAATTCCTAACGTTTATCCACTTATGTTTTTACGCCCAATGGCGCAAAAGGTGATCACCCCTCAAACGAATATGATCATCCCAAGCCAAGGTCCTCTGCAAGTGGAGCCCCATTTCTCTTTACAGACAGGTTGCCCCCGAACGAGGCCATCATCAAACCAGCCATTTGGTCCGGAATTCTTGTATCAAGGTCCCGTCGGCGGTTGTGATGTCGGAATATGTATTGTTGAGAGACTACCCCGGCACGGCGTCCTCAAACCTCCTAATATGCAGACACTCGCAAGGAAATTTAAGCTACCTCCACACCGGCCTCCACTCGAGTCAAATTGATGAGATGATGAGGGGCAAAACCAGGAACAAGGAACGCAAAGGACGGTGGAGGCTCAGTTGGAAAAATGGGGTGCAGGAGCAAGGCCACCATCCATCGACCGTCATTGCGGTCTTCTGTCCTCCGGGAGCTCTGAGGCGCCCACCCCAGCCCGTCCTTGACGTCATTTGTTTGGCTTAGTATGGCTTAAACAGTGTCACCGGACAACTGTGCGAACTAATCTCCATATCAGTGTGTGGCGGCGATTGCCGTTTCGAGTCACGATCACTGACAACATTTTGGAAAGCTAAGCATCGCCCGCTCACAATCTCGGGCCTCAAGTCTGCTGCCAACCATGTCCACCCCAGAGGAAAAGTACGAGCTCATCACCAGAAGGCTCCAGGAAGTGCTTGGAGGGGACTCCGTCAAGGCCATATTGGCCGAAGGGAAAACACCCAAGTGTTATTGGGGTAAGGCCATTACACGTATACGGTGCGCATATATTGACATCAAGTGATTTCGGCACTCTTCAGGAACTGCACCAACCGGGAGACGTAAGGTTCTTCTAATCTTCCGTCCTTGCAGTCCTGATCTGTTCCAAGCGCATATTGGCTATTTCGTGCCGTTGACCAAGATTGCGGATTTCCTCAGAGCTGGGGTCGCGGTGAGCATGTGCCAACGACTACAAGTGGTCGGCCAAGGTACTGACCATGCATCCGCTTTTTGCAGGTCAAGATCCTGCTGGCAGGTATGCCAATTTCGCGCCCATCACCTAGTGAGCCGTCTTGACGTTCTACCAGATGTACACGCCTTCCTCGACAATCTCAAGGCGCCTTTGGAGCTTGTTGCTCATCGGACGAAATATTATCAATATGTGCTACTGGCTGTCTTCAAATCACTGGGCATTCCAACGTCGCGACTTACATTCGTCGAGGGTTCCTCCTACCAACTCACACGAGAGTATAACCTTGACAACTACAAGTTGTGCGCTCTTGTAACGGAGCACGACGCCAAAAAAGCCGGTGCAGAGGTCGTTAAACAGGTGGAGAGTCCTTTGCTGAGCGGCCTTCTCTACCCGGGATTGCAAGCTCTGGATGAGCAATACCTCGATGTGGACTTCCAGTTTGGTGGTGTTGACCAGGTACGGACCTGTGACCGCTCTTATCAACGATCATTCCTAACTCCTTCTTAGCGTAAGATCTTTACCTTTGCCGAATTATACCTTCCTCGACTAGGGTACGCCAAGCGTGCGCACCTCATGAACGCCATGGTACCAGGTCTTGGTGGCGGCAAAATGTCCTCATCTGACCCTAACTCCAAAATTGACTTCCTCGATACTCCTGATATCGTGAAAAAGAAGATCAAGGCAGCATTCTGCGAAGAAGGAAATGTTGAGGAGAACGGTGTTCTAGCGTTCGTCCAGGCCGTGCTGATCCCTATCAGCCAATTGCGCATAGATCGACTGAAGGGTGACCCAGTCCTGGAAGCAACTGAAGATTCCAAGCCATTCATCACGGATGACGCACCGGAAGGCACAGTCTTCTCCATTGATCGAGACCCTAGATGGGGTGGACCGACGCACTACAAGGACTTTGAGGAACTCAAGGCGGCATTCGCTGCGAAGGAGGTTCACCCGGGGGACCTAAAGAATGCTGTGTCTAATGGAATAATTCGATTGCTCGCCCCAATCCGGAAAGCATTTGAAGAGAATGAAGAATGGCAGAAAATTGAACAGTTGGCTTACCCACCTGACGTCAAGCCGGAGAAGAAAAAGAAGAAGGTTGGTTTACTTGCGCTCAATAACATCACCACGCTGATGTTATGATATAGAAGGTTTACCACCCACCACCGCCAGGAAAGGGCAAAAATGCCAAAGTTGACGGTGTTGCAAATGGCGATGCTCCCGTCGCTGATGCCGCCGCCACACATTCAGTTGCTGAGGCAGAGAAGCAGCAGACCTCAGCCCCTTCATCTTAGCATTCCTAAGTCTGAAGCCTGTACAACATTGTACCAACTTGTGTAACCCCACGTCGCATAGATCAGGGGGTTGTAGAATTCTACCATATCCTGCGAGCGATTAAAAAGGAGACTGTCGTGAGAATATGCCTGTGTAAATACACGCAAAACCGGCTATTGCTGTCCAACATCTGCCATAGACACATCTCCAAGCTCGTTACTTGTGCCCCCATCCACCTCTACGTGTGACGCCGCAGGTCCCGATCCTGATGTTCCCTTGTCTTTGGCCTTTCCTTTAGCCTTCCCCTTGCGCTTTCTTCTGGCTGGCTTGGAAGCATCTTTGCCTGTTACCCTATCCACGACGCTGACCGCTGCAGCCGCAGGACTTTCGGCTTCATCGGTTGCCTGTTCCCGGTGGTCATTCGGTGCACCGCCCTCCACTTCATCCTCGTCCATTGGCGACGTTTCCGGTTGCGTCTTGGCCTGCAGCTGTACCTCTTTGAAGCAGATGCGCTGTTCTGTATTGGCAACATGTTTCACTCCTCGTTTGTTCCAATCACGTTCGTCTACAGATCCCCCATGGATGTAAGCTCGGGGTCCTGCTGTTGGAGTAGAGGTTCAACGGTGGTTACCTGGATCATCAGTGAATAGAAGCTCCGTCCCCAGCAGTGATTCATGACGGCCTTTCAGAATCGTTCCCGAAAGTTGCAAGAATGGAGTTGGCGTATCCAATCCCTAATCAACCCCATTGTGCAAGAAAAGACGAAAATTTGATGCAACCTGAGATCTCGACTGAACCGCCCATGAGGCAAGCAAGCTGGGGCTTACAATTAGGCGGTACGTATTTGAACTTGGCACCAACGTAGGTTCAATGTCACCCAAGTCGAGGGTAACATACGTCACTTCTTCATCGCCTTCATATTCCTCTGCGGGTCCAAACGAATCTACGTGCTTATACCCCGGAAATAGGCCGTTTCTGCCAGTATTGCTGGGTGGTGACGACATGATAGCTTCCAGGTGGCTGACGTAATTGCAGCCACTTGGGGAATGTTGTTCAGTGAGTTCCGCCACCAACACCTACGCTAACGCATTAAACTAGTAATATCAATCGTCTCTAGGCGCATTTTATGTAACTCTTCTACCAACCTGCATTTGAATAGATCTCAATGAACATTAAAAAGGCGGTGAAGTGGTCCAAGTCAGAATTAAACCTGATATTCCTAGTCAGTTTGTAGATACAGATGAAGTCAAGCCGGAGGCTTTCACTAAGTGCGGAAGCGTTTTCTCCAATGAGCAACATCATACCCCACGACTCGCCATTGATATGTTGATACCCAATGCTGCCGATACCGGACAAACTTCTATTCAAACGGTATCCTTTCTCGAGTTCGCAGCCACTCAGAGGAAAGCGTAGTCCACCGTTTCTGGCAAGAGGATCGATTCAGCATGGCTGCGGAACACAATCTTATAACCGCAAAATCTGCCCGAATTAAGGCGCCCACAGTCGCGATTGCAATTTTCCAAAGGATGACGGCAAACCCATCTACTATCTTTGAGAGAACGAATTTGAGCCTGCATCAGAGGCAGACAAATGCGATGCAGACTCGTCATGTGTACCTCGACACCTTCGTTGATCGAAAGCTCACTTTCGCGTCGCAGGGTGAGCTATGCAAGTTAAAGAACGATGTGAATCTCCTTCATGTCGGTTGGGTAACCCAGGGCATCATGGTTTACCGTCGACAAAGAGATGCGCCAGGGAGACTGTATGCGTTCCCTCTGAGTTGAAGTACACGTAGATTGATTAGTAGAGGCACTGCACAGGCAAAGGCGCTCAACCGCGCATAGTTTGATGAATTTTACCTCGGCGTATCGGCCTCAAGAGGCGCGGACTCAGGTCGTCAGAAAGCGTAGTCACTTTACACTATAGTTCCGTGTAGATGAAAGGACTAGCACCAATAATCAGCCATGATGAATACGACGAGATGCGACGGATGGGAGACAAGGGGAGCCACAAGGCCGTGACGCTAAATAAACAGAGCCAAATATCGCGTACTTCACCAGTGTCGATATCTTGCCTCCAAGCCCATGGGTTACTCACAAAGAAACCTTGGAAGCGCATGGATATACCCTCTATGCTAAGCACAAGTACAAACTGATTGTTGCTCCAGCACAACCATGGCCACCCGCCAACCTACACCTTCACAACCAGTCTCCTTTTGCGCCTGCCAGTGGACGGAAGTAAGTTAATATGCATTTAATGTAGTCCTTGCTAAAGTAATCGTCATAGCGTCTAGCCCACTACGCTACCACAGCAGATGGGTACCATGTTTCCCTGAAATAAGTAGTGATTGCATCAGATGAGTTTCGTGTCTTGAAATTGATCCATTGACACCCTCAAGGAGATTTCAATTGTATAATTCCTGTGCTGGAGCTTATACACGTTGAGGGTTCTCATTGTATTGCCGTAATGCCAAGGTATCCATGAACTTTTGCGTCGACGGGCCTGACTAATACCAGTAGAATACCAGTAGATGGGATTCTGTCACCTAGCACGATGGATCGACCAAGACTTCCGTACGGTTGAAGAGCTGTTAGACTATGTGGAGGCTCCATTGAGGGTATGCCCTATTAACATCGGGCAGAATGGCTTTAAACCTATTTACCCCAGGCTCTCTTATTCTTGCACGAGGATCGCATTGTACGCAGAGTAAGGAATTCACGTTCTACGTCACCACGACCCCTAACGGCAGATCAGGACATAATATCCCATCACATTCTCCAAAATCATATCTGGGATTCATACAACATGGAATTATACGCCGACCATGCCTGGGATAGCCTCGGATGTTGGTTTAGTAGTTCAATCACCCGAGAACTTCGGTCGTCGAAGACAATACTTTACGGACTAATTGACTTTGGTCTTGCTGTAATAATGGACAAGGACTGTGATCGTCTGTAGTATGAGGAGTCATCCCTTAGTCGACCGTACTACCTTCATCCTCGCGACACGGCGCACGGAGAATACGACTACAATCCCTTTGTATACGATGTCGGGTTACTCGGGATTATGTACTGTCGTATGTTCCAGGTGTGCCCCTAGTTGTGACCAAATGACATTTCTCTTACTATCGAGTCTTTCTAACAATATATCCAGTAAATACCTCTACTTGTGCCTTTACTCGACAGGGTGATTAACTCTCAAGTAGAGAAACGACTTAGTGTGAAAGAGGTGCTCCAGTTCCCCAGAGCTCGTCGAAGCGAGCTGACTCAAACAGAACTCTGCGCAGAACTTCCTGAGGACCTTATAGGCGACAACGATACGTCCAAACTAGGCGGCACTTTTGATCGCTGGATCGGTCTATCGGCTGATTTTGTGGCTAAGTGGACACCCTTGTATAAGGTTAAGCCCCCATCATGTTGGACGTTGCTTCTGCGGTGGGCTTGTGAAAATCAAAGAGTGTATGATATTGTGGCATGGTTCCGCAAGCGCTGGGATAAATAATTCAAGAGATGTGCTTAATTGGTATGATTCCTTGAAGTCGTAGAGGATTTCTATTTGTATTCTTTTGTTCACGATTTCAAGTAATCTGTGGCAAGCCGAACTCTGAAACAACTTGGGCATAAGCGCTGTAGGTTACATCTACCCGTGTAATAAATTGTCCTCTACAAGACGACTCGACCCATTTGCCGTTTACTTCTTCCACACTCGGACACCAATTTCACCCAACGCCCAGCGCTCCAAATCAAGGCCCTTCCAGTCCTCGATCCGATCGTCGTTCTTTCCAGTGACATACCAAGCATTAGAGCTCACTTCCCAAGTGCAGTCCCAGTGCAACTTTTGGATGAGCTGCCGGCAGCCCATTGATGGCATTAATGAGGTCGATAGCAGCCTGCAGCTCTATTCTCATCGCTCGTCGATCACATCTATGCCCAGCCTGCTTCAGGATCCAAGACTTTTTGGGCTACCAAAGTCGGTAAGTTGCGCTGTATCTAGTACATAAATATCTCTATTACTTTGAGATAGTATAGGTCAGATGATTGACTATTATCGTCAGCCCAAGATGCATTATCGCACACATCCCGGGCTTGTTCGGTTCTGCTCATTTGTGACCCCATCTGGATTCTGGCATTTGTCAAGACCACCAATTTCTGAGTGCAACACAGTACGTATACCCCGTGATGCCCCTGATAATCCGAGGGGGCATCCAAATTTGGTTGGTCACAATCGTTCATACACCGTGACTTTTTCCTTACAACAGTGTTCAGAAGTAATGCACCATTGACTTCCAAACTAAAACCCTTGCTTCACGGACGGCACTTCCCTCCACGGATCAATAGGAGGATCTACTAGTAGGATGCTGGATAAACAGGATTGAGTCTTCATACAGCAGTGTTTGTCTTGCTTGACGGTAACTCGTGCGTTGGCTCCAAGTCCATGCAAAGTCCATGGGTGGGTTAGAGAAACCTACAAGCACACGGCTGCAGCCTCTACTCTAGACAGAAGCTATCTGAACATCTTTCAGGGCTCCTGCACAGCCATGGGCACACGTCATTTTTAGCATAAGAACTTCCAATTGGCGGATATTCTTAACGGTGGATCTGCTTTATCGGTTCGCATTGGACACCCGTTTATAATATGCTAGCTCTTCGAGTCCCTTTCGTCCTTTAGGCCATCGCCACTCGTTACCTAGAATTGCCATGACGCTCCCTTAACAAAAAGCACAGTGCATAAATAGTGCAGTACATACGGCATCAGACCTTGAGAGGTCTACAAATCGACCAACAACAGTTAAAAATGACGAATCGCATGGGAAATCTGGATATAGTTTAAACATAGCAAAAAAAAAAAGGTAGATACGCTGAAAGACAAGTGCAAACCCCCTTCATTCACTCTGTGTCGTCAACACCTCGCAGGCTGAGGTCCCTTTCTTCACTGCCTCCCATGTTGATTCTTTCGAGGCGGTTTTCGTCGTTGGCTCCATTGCAATTTGTATCCCTCTTCCTGCTTCCGAATCATGGGCCGCAAAACCAGAAAACGATGCATTTCCTATAGTCGAGATCTGTGGTGGTCGGTTAGCCTGCCATGTACTCACAGACACAGCTGTATCTTTTGTCCAGGCACGACCTTGTGCAACGCGAAGCAGAATAAGTGCTGGAGCAACACCCTGGGTGTAGGAATTAGTAAAGCTTTCGAGAGACCAAATAAGATGCCTGACCTGAATTTGACCAAAGGTGGGCAATACAATATTCTGGAATGGCGTATCCCTCGCAAAACAGATAAGGAATACCAAACCCCAAATACTGAAAATTGCTGCTGACTCTATCAACATTGAAGCGATGGAGGTATACATCCCTGAGGGCTCCGCGCCCATCGCCTTCTTAATCCTATACCGTACGTAGAACAGTCGACCCGAGATGGCGAGGGTTGATATAACATTAAATGAGATGGATAATGTCCAAAAAGCTATCCCGAATTGGACGGCTCGAGTGGACCAGAGGCTGGCAGCGGGTCGTGTCATGGATACGAGCAGTGAAATCGATGAAACTAGAGCGATAGAGGTCAGCAAATCTTGCCAAAACCCATGCTGTATATTGACTGGAGACTAATGATTTGGCGTACCTATGGCGCCCAGGTACATCAGCCCAGGAAATATGCACAGCAGGTGATTGTTATTATACATAAGCGAGAAGCGCCAGAGCTGGAAACAAGCGGTCACAAGAGGACCATATCTTAGTGCCTTCTGGCCTTACCACCAAGCCATCTGCCACCCAACCAAGGACAGTATAACTGAATAAAGCAGTCGATCAAAAAAGTGTGTGCTATGCTGATCATGCATTCACTTACCTTGCAAAAGCCATCATATTTATAGGGTGCTGGTAAAAATCCACGGTAAAGGCATTAGGACCGCCAGGGTAGTTGCGGTGGTCAATAAATGTCATTTGATTAAACTTGATATTTCCCCCAAGGCCAATCGTAGCCAGTGTGACCACGACCCCTAGGTATACAACCAGGGGCCATGATATGCGACGACCTTTGGGAGGCTTCAAAAATAAAAGGAGCGCCTGTACTGCAATCGTCAGTAGCATCCCTGTCCGGCCTTCAAGTCAGGCTCTCAGCACAAGATGAAAGGAACAAGTCTGCATACCATATGCTACTGCCGACAATATAACTCCATTGAGATTTGAGCGCTCAACATATAAATCAAAGTCGGATTCCCCAGGGGGTGCATAGGAAGGATCCATAGCGGAAACAGAGAGCGTTAGTTCAGGTGAGCCTAGGACGTTTAACTTTCTTAGGAAGCACTCCGAGTCGCGTCGCCACCTGAAGGCAGCTTGGAAGGGTGTGGCGCTGCCGGTTTTCGAGTGAGGCAAAATGGTTGGAAAGGTTGAAAGCCAAATACACTCAAGTTCCAAGTACTTATACCCACGAGCTTTAGAGCCCATCCACAAGATATTGCACTCGATTGGGAACGACCACACGCGATGCTATCCCTACCCGTACCATCGGACAGACCACTTGATGATGATGATCAGACAGTCACAGGTGATCACAACGGATTTTCAAACTCCGTTTCCCTTCAGCGGGCACAGTCTTCTGGGTCACCTTTGCCAAATTTCCGTGTCTGGTCGTGGCTGGAAAAGCGTGGTTGAGCGTGACCAGTCGCTGATAAGATATTTCCCCGACAACGGCCCATTCCACCCTCAAAAAACTTCAGATGTATTCAATTACACTATCGGTAGTGCATAAAGGATTAATAATGTTAAAGCAGTGGATCCTTTTCCTATCCCGAACGTGCGGTCTGTCCAAAAGCACGGGTATGGATAGTATTCAAGAGCTTGTGCCACAAATTAGAAGAAGCAACCCCTATCCTCGATTTTCAGTGCGAAGGTAAGTCCCATTTGGGTGACATGCATGATCGCTGGGTTGAACGAGGCCGGGAACCTTGCAACGTACTGCAACTATTAGAGTGACGAGTTCTGCTGGCATATCTTCCGTGCACTGCTTTGCAGCTTTCCTGCAAATTCCCCACTATGGTACTCATATTTCAGCTCAACATAATATAAAGCATTGAAGTCGACGCGACAATAATGAGAATATTGCTCTACACTGCGCTCCGATATCACTACATCGAGTACAGAAAGTCCAAGTCTACAAACCACCCACGCTCTCTCATTTCTTCAACATTCTAACTTCAATTCCACCTAATGCTCCACCACTCAAATACCCTCCAGCCCACTCCACATTCCAACCCCTGTTCGTCCCCCCAACCCTCCAACAATTCCTCACATCCCGCCCAGCAGGTCCCCATGGACTGTCCCAATACAAATTTCTTACCAACTCCCCACTACTGGCATCAATAAGGTCAAAACTCCCTGTGGTCCCTTCCGGCGCATTCTCTCGCCCACAAGCGTTAATTTGAACTCTATAGCCCGGTTTTACAACAGCACCGTTGTAGACGTCTAGCGATAGCTCGTGATTTTTATCGCCTAGGAACCCGTGGCCAAAGGGATAATCGTATACAGTAGGTATTTTAATACCAGGGTAGGGTCTCCGAGTCGGTCAACGGATTAGGTCATGATTGAATTCGGCGTACCTTCCAGGTGAAGCTTCCCAGAACTCAATCGGAGGTTCGCAATTTTGAGAGTACCATTTCCAGTATTGATAATGGTGATAGAAACCCATTGACCATACGCCATGATCCGAGTTGTGGAGCAAGTGTGATAGTGGAGCGAGACTCAAACGGCCCCAAGGTTGGAGATTTTATATTACAGCTCCCTGAATACTGCTAGGAGAAACTCCTGTAAAAATACGACTATCACCAGGAGTACATTGGCAGAATTACTGGAAGCAAGTGCCCTACCTCCTAAACCACCACCTTTTTTATATCCATCCGTACTCCTAGTGCTCAGGCTGTATGTGACGTTCTTGAACCTGAATTTCGTGATGATGTCCCTGGGATCTTCACTCAGACAGCAACGAAAAAGGAGCTATCCCCGAGCATTCGATCCCCTCAATCGTCGGAAATCAAGGGGGTAGCCCATGTGAAGGAGAATTATAATGACGAATACTCTATTAAGGTGTTGTGCCCGTGTTTGCTGCTACGCCAGAACAAGCTACATCCTCTGCTTGCAATAACCACTTACGCCACCACTTCCTCACGCCTCAGTTCTGTGCCTGATAAATAAGAGCATGATGACAGAACAATAACTCGCGTATAACGAGAGGATGAAGTTAGAGGGCATCAGTAATGCGATGGGGTGCTCATGAACCGTTCCAAGTAGTAAATGCCACTGTATCTGGACCTGTCGTGAATCGCAGGTGAGTACCGGTGAGTGCCGATAGTTAACACAACGATCAGATCAAGGGCTCCCAGGACACCAGGGAGGGGCCATAGGGCCCAAGGTTAAACTCGGAAGGTGAAGTCTGCCTACCATCCCGGGCAACTTGAATTGAATGAGTTTCAAAAAAACCACGTATTACGACGGCCGAGAGCTATTGTTCCAACTGTAGGAAGAGAAGTAGAAGACGAAGCACCCGCCTCGAACTCCGTTCATCCATTCACGATGAAAGCCCCACAGACTTCTGATCGGGTGTAAGTTGAAGAAGTTACTATATCACCAACTCTACAACTGAGAGGTCCAGACCATCAAAAGGGGAGTTAGTGAAAGTGTGAGCAGTCAATCACATTAGGACCTACTCACCGGGGACTTTTCACTGCCAGAACCTGTGCGATCAGCCTTGGTAGTAGATATAGTATCGGCACCTGCAGGGACACCCTTACAAAGGGAAGCTCGAGCCAACGTGGACGCGTTTGAAATTGTTGCAAACAATCTTGAAGGATGGAATGGAACGTGTGCTGATGGCATGACGTTAATTCTCAGAACCATCGCGTCGTATTTCTCGTTCCTCACCCTTGTGCCCTTGTGCCGTAGCACGACAACTGCAACGAGGCACTCGCACCCAGACGGGCATCTCTTGGCTCCGAAGCCGTATTGGCACAACCGTGACGGTCCACGGCCACGGCATTGGCATAATTCCAATCCACGAGTGCTTATATATCAGAGCTGTAAATCGCTTCACGTTCAGCCCAAGTTCGGCTAACTGCCAGTGCAAGCTCAAACTCCCCCTCCACCGCGACTCGGGAAATGTGCTTGATTTTCAACTTCAACGCCGACTCCGACTGGGAGTTTGATTCGGACAACGACACAGACATTTCATACGCTCAATGGGTCGTCATCATCATCAAAAACGTAGGACACACCTCCTGCAGAATCAAAAATCTTCATGTATCCCTAGGAAAACTCCATGCAGATGGTAAGTCCATCCTCCAAGTCTCTTCAAACCCCTTCCGATTCTCCCCAATTTCCCTCCCATTACCATCTCGGCTGACCTGAATGCGACATGACGTCCTTCAACTTGAACCCAAACATCAACCTTTGGCTTTAACGCCGCGACACGAGCAGACGACAAAAACACCGAAGTCCGACACAGCGTCTACGAAGGCAAACTGATCGGCCCAGGCGAATCGATGCGCATAAACGCCTGCGGCCAAAACCACGTCTCCGAAAAAGGCGGTGGCACCTGGGGCGACTTTGACCTCCTCGACTCGGGCAACAACCACGTCATCCGCCACTTCCACTGGCGTTGCCCTTGGGAGAGCTGGATATATCCGAACGAGTGGGACGTTACGGGTTCGCATGAGGAGTGGAGGGTTAAGCACTGGGGAGCACACCTTGAGCAGGGGGAGCCGTTGGGGACTATCACTGTTGAGGTGTCAAAGAAGGGGAAGTGGTAATGGTAGTGAGTGGGTAGGATAGCGTGGTGTATTGATGTACATAGGAATCTTGTACCAAGGACGCTCAGGACGTCAGTCCAGTAGTGTACGAACACGGAGGTGCTTATTGAAACGGCCTAGTTGGCCGGCATATCCCGCAGTGAACGCGCCTCAAATCATCACAAGAAAGGGTCGAGAGACCTCCTTGATAAGACAAAGGTCCTGCAAGACTTAGAGGCAGACGAAGAGGTGAATACAGTGGCCAGATTACTATCAAACTGCAAGAGATTGTTATGTGGTACAATGTGCCTAGTGTACGACTAGTAGAAAGCAGGTGGGAACTGTGTAGTAGTCATGGAGTATGTAGAAGATAGAAGATTAGATTTGTTTCGTGATTAGCGTATACAACCAATGCAAGCAATCACGAGGTCCATTTCCATGAATGGATTGTGAATGGATTGGTATGATACCAGCGAAGAGAACATGAACAACCGTCTATTTTCGGCCCTTGTCGGCCCAGGTCTTCATCTACCCTCACGCGCCTTGCTGTTCTTTGTGTCGATCCTCACGTACTCGCTTTCATCAGTGGGACCATCCTTTTGCACAGCCATAAACGCCTCTCCCAACATCTGCAGAGCAATCGCTCTGAGTCGTGCCTTGTCCTTGGGTATCGAGGGGTCTTCAAGGACTCTATCGCATGTCTCTCTCAGGATGGACTCGACCTCAAGTTTCGTACCCTATGATGCGTTAAACACGAGGTTGGATGAGAAAATGTCGACGTCGTATCTACCTTGAATAGAGCCTGCAGGCCTTTCTCAGCTGCTTGTTCTTCAAGCTTCTTGCGCTCCTCTGGACTAAGGTTGCCCGCTTTCTCAGCCGCCTGTATTTGGTCAAATACAGCTTTGAGCTCAAGAGCAGACCGTAAAGTGGAAACACTATAAATCAATGAACACCGAATTTCTTCATGAACTCAAGCCAAACTCACGTCTCGCTGAATACGTGGTATTTCCCTTGCACATTGTGTAGCCAGCCACCTACCCCAAACAAGGTTTGGCTAGTGGCGAGATGATGCTTCGCCTTGGACACGTAAACGAATCCAATCGTGTGTAGCAATTCAACGCCATAGGACTCGTTCTTGAGATCCCTGTTATGAGAATCATCAACATTATCCACGGACTAAGTAAATGCCAAACCCACTCTGCTTCTATCTGGCATATCTGGCGCCAGCTCCGAGCGACGTCGCGGTCATCTGGTCCAGTCGCTGATTCAGTGAATATACTCAGCTTGCGATCAAGGTTCTCCACAAGCTTGGACACTCGCTCAGCCCGAGCAGCAGCTCTCTGCAACCAATATTGGTCATGTTAACCAACGTGAGAAGTGATGCACTAACCTCTGCGTTCTTTTTATCCTCCTTCTCCTTCTTCTTTGCCTTTTCTTCTTCTGATAAAACCTCTCGCCCCTTTGAATCCGTGATCCTGTTCCCAGCCTCCTCTTCTTCATCGTCAGCCTCTTGCAGCGCAGCCTTCATATCTTTGGCCAAGCTAATATGACCAATAATCGGCACAAACTTCTCCCCTCCAAATATCGCTCCAAACACCTCTTCTGGATCAACGAAACCTCCTTCTGGTGCACTTTCCTTGGGTCCAAATTCATTATACTTCTTCCTCAAAGCGGGATCTGATAGCGTCTGATATGCAATTGCAATCTCCTTGAAACGCTCCTCAGCATGAGGGTCATCAGGGTTCTTGTCTGGGTGGTGCTTTATCGCCTGCCGGCCTGTGGTCGCATGGCAAGAAATCAAGCAGGGAAGCAATTTACCATGGATTGCTAATTAGCTTATATCAGACGTCGGAAATCACACAAATACGCACGGTAAGCCTTCTTGATGTCGTCAGTTGTAGCGTCCACAGGCACACCTAGCAGATCATAATAGCCTGTCTCGAGCGGTCGCTCCTGTGTCCCAATCTTCCTTCCCTTCCGCTGTTGTTGCTGTTGCGAGCTCGTTTCACCGTTGGGCGTTCTCTGCCCACCACTATTGGCCTGATACGCCACATGACTACTTGTTGGTACCTGTCCGGGGTAAAATGCATGGGAAAAGACGGTCTGGCAGGCAAAGCATCGGATCTGGAGTAAAGTCCCTGGGCGTGGTGTTGGAGAGGGCACGGGGAACTCGAGCGGAGATGAGCAAGCGGGATTGGAGCAAGATGTCTGGATGTGCGGTATTATGGGCCTCGACGGCAGAATTGGATACGAGGACATCGCAGTCCGAAGGCGAGAACGCGCTGCATTGCTAATTTGGCCGCCTCTCCCCAGACCAGGTGTGATCACGTGATGCAACCCGGGTCCACCACCCCTAGAGTCCTGACTATGCCATCCAACAGCACTCAACCAACCCTAACTTCTCGGTGTGGAGGGGAGATTTGGAGAGAGGGAGCTCAGTCGTTTGCAGGCGGAAAAGATGGTGATGGATAGTGGGCAAAAGTAATCCGTGTTTATTTCTCGTATCTACTGATATATATAGTCTGTGCATTGTCAGCCTCGTATTTACATCCAGTCTACTTCATAATGCTCCTCCACGTCGGTATCACCAGAATCCTGTACAAGTATAAGTACCGACTTCTAGATGCTGCGTTTGCTTGCCATGCTTGCCATCTACAGAGCTTCTTGACTGATAGAGGTGGTTGTTTTATTCAAAGTTTCCTCAAGAGTGGTGTTCGCGCTGTCATATATGCCTGTCGTTGTCATCTCCAAGCTACGAGTGCCTTGTGCGCCAAGGATATCATACGCATTCGAGTGATACAAAGACACCTGGCACTGATGCACTTGAACTTCGAGATTCACAACAAGGTGAGTGCCAGAATTTTCCCTCCACAGGGATAGGGAATTATATCATACAGCTTACACCGGAACGGCAGTGAACTACGAGAGTGGGACATAGCGCCAGCGCAGAGCCGGATGATCGTGAATATACCAGTGTCGTCTGACCACTGCTTCTCACAAAAAAATACACTCACTCTCCTTGGTCGATTCTTTTTGGTCATCGCCTTGGCCACCACTACAGAGTTATACGGCTGTCAAACATTCCGAGTCCTTCTACGTGCCGTCAGAATAGCCACGGATATCTGTACGATCCGCCATCGGGAACGCAAACGGGTCAGGACGCCCACCTGACCATACCAATTCCCCCGGTTTTACCCCACCCTCCCCCAGCGAACATTACCCGACATCACTGCGACGAAGTATCTTCTCTCTCTCCACCCCAAGCCCAGGTATGCTTGACTTATCCATCCACTTCTGTGATCTCATCACTTGAGCTGTTTTGACGACAAAAGTGTATTCCCCCGGACCGCCAGACTAACATGTTTAAGCTTTATTCTTTCTTCATCTGTTCCGGGCCGTTGGGGATACTTGACAGCACATATATAAGGTCGTGGTTTGCTACTTGGCGACATCAGAGCACCATGGTGAAGCTCACTGCCATTTCTCTTGCTCTTGCGAGCCTTATAGCTACGGCTGCTGGTCATGCAGTGGTCACTGTACCCACTCCACGCAAGGTGAGGGTTATGTAGACTTTTTCTTCTGCACTGCGCTAAATTGCGACTAGATTGGCTCTGCCAACCAGGCTGCTTGTGGTACTCCCGTTTATAACGTCTTAAAGTCTGGTGAGCCGCCCCCGCCCATTGTCGATACACATGCCTAACTTCGTCCTTTGCCGTCAGATATTCGCGGTCCAGTCAGTCATCAATACACATCTCATCCAACTGCCTGCTGAACTCCCCTGTAGATCGAGAATGCTGCTGCAAAAATCGACTCAAGCTATAATGCCGCAGCCTGCCATCTCTTCTTCTGCAGAGGTCTTCAAGTATGTTCATCTCATGCCACGCTTCTTACCCCATCTAACGCCATATTAGTGGGGAGATAACACCAGCAACACCCGAGTTTATAAAGCTGGCTCTACTGTCTCATTCCACGTCGACATTGCAGCCCACCATACTGGATATGCTGTAAGTCCATGTTGTATACCTACCTATTCACCACATTCTGACGACTCTGCTTTAGAATGTCACTATTGTAAGTTATTCACTTTCCAACGCCTACTTCGAACCACCCACCACTACAAAAAAATCAGTACAGCACTGCTACTCAGCGAGCAATCGCACCTGCCCTGAAAACCTGGCCCGTCTACGCCGACGACACCATTCCACCTTGGGAGTGGCCCCCCGACGAGAGTAAGTCGTTTCCCTTATATATATCTAACGCCACCATCTAATCGCTGGTATCTTGATCACCCCTACTCATTTGCAGGCGACTTCACCGTCACTATCCCCGACCTCGGAACGCAATGTTCTCAACCAGGTGCATGCGTCATCCAATGGTGGTGGTGGGGCTACAATCGCCAGACCTACGAGAGTTGCGTCGATTTCACTCAGTAAATGAGCGTTCCTTGTCCTGGTTTTATCTCTCGGTTGTACACTGGCATGTGCCAGCGCTTGCTAGTGTAAATGTATGCAGACTACTTATAAATAAATACCTATATTCATGCCTCAACCTGCGGCGATAAGTGGCTTAGAAGATCAAATTTAGGCAGCTACCCTTTCCAAATCCTCCAACCTCCTTATCTCGTTGTCTTGTGCAGCTTGAACAATATCTTCATATCGCCCCTCAGGAATTCTCATCACCACCTTTTCTCCGTTCTCATCATCATAAATCACCACATCAGGTTGTCTGCAGTCTTCTTCGCTCAAGGGGGTATTTTCTTCTTCTTCGTCATCCTCAACGTTAGGTTCGGGAGCGAATTCAGTTCGCCTTTGACGGGTTTTTCCGGACATAACCATGAACAAATAATCCGGGCGTCTCAACCTCTTCTAGAACCAAAAGAAGGGACCAGAAACTCACTTGCATAATTAACCCGGAAGCACTCCCCAACAATCCGACTTCTTGTTCTAGTTCCCTTGCAACCAGGATTTGACCAGACCTCTAAAAGCCCACTGTTATTCAAGTGGTGTCAGTAACCATGGACCCTAGAGCTGCAGCGCCGCAGACGCCAAAACGCTTAAAGCCAAATAACCTAGTTGGTGGCACTCGCTTGGGGCTACTATAGCCGATTGGCACGCGAGTATGGCGACTTCAAGTTCATCAACACAGTGGCCTTATTGTCGGGGTTAGGTAGCACCACAGACCACATGTTCCAACTATACGCTTCCAACGGATATATTGCCACGATCCCCGTTTCTATGACCGTACATGCGCACGCCATGTCTAAGTCATATTCTAACTGCAGAAGCAGGAACACCCCAAAGCAATTAAATCAACAAGCAAATGCATTTACTCACTCCCCACGTTCCGCCCTCCCGGATGCAAACATAGAAGTAGAAGAGGAGCAACACGCGCCATTGGAGAGGTTCATGCATCCAACGGCGATTCCTTGGCAATTCGGACTTGGATAGAACACGACGTTTCCCTGTGCCCTAGCTAGAACTGCTGATAAAATTGTGCCGAGGGCGAAGGATGCAAGAGTCGTAGTGAGTTTCATTTTGAGTATTGTGCTAAGGGAGTGCAAGGTGAAGAGAGAGGTTTCGGGCACTCTCGACTGAGGCTTGAAGGAGTGTAGTGTGGTATGGGACGCATAGTTCACAACGAGGTTTATATTCCTTTGTCATCACCATTCCAACTACTAACGCATGGACGCTCATCAGCAGGCCTTCTCTGCAGTGGGCAGAGTTATTTAGTTCTTTATCTGAAGCTGTACCATACACATGGGTGTACCCGCTCTCAAGTTGACGGTTACCAAGGACTTTGGTCGTGCATGAGCTCTCGTCATGCTATCTTCAGAGTTGCCATATGATCAGGGGTGGACGAGAGAATTGTGCAGCGAATCTAGCCTTTTAGCGTAACTTTGTAATGTAAAGTAAGTCGAAGTTTGGAGTTCCAGTACTACCATGGTTCAGGGTGAGGCTTCGAACCCCAGTCTGGCGGGCAAAGCGCAGCAAATCGTTAACTTGAATGGATTAATTTCCAGCGTCAATCGGCGGTCTCCCCGAAGGAGATATGCCATGGTGGATGTGACACTCCTATTTATTCTGTTGACGTTGACACGTTGAATGGAATTGGCCTGCTACCTGCACAGTCATATGGGTTCTGCCCAACATCCATCTGTTTGTGTACCTAGAGGCTTCGATTGAAGATAAGACCCTTAATTAAGGATGAAAATCCTGATAAACATGAATTGCATAGATATGTAGTGACCAATCTATAAGTTCGTGGGCTAGCGACAATCAACACCAATTCCTTTGGGCATTTGATTTGAACGTGCGTATGAACATCGTGAACCGGAATCATAACCTTTTAATTAGGCAGTGTCAACCCTCTCCAATTGTTGCAGTCTCCCAATATCATTTTCCCGAGCAGCCGCAAGGACCTCTTCCACCCGATCGGCTGGAATCTTTGCCACAACCCTCTCACCATTCTCATCTTCAAAGACTACCGTGTTCACCTGTTGACACTCAGCTTCCTCGGCAGCGGCTTCTCTTCCTCGTATGGAAGCGCGTTTGCGGTCGTTATCGTGGTCGACAGTGAATGACATGCCGGACGAGACTATATTAGGGTGACAAAAGGGAAATCAAAGTTAATTCAAAATCATGGTCAAAATCAATTACAAAATGGACGTACTTGCATAACCTGGAGAATGGCAATTGCCAGCCAAAGCACCTCCAGATCGAACCCCGGAGCAACTTCTATGGGACCATACATCCAAATAGATGCTATCGGTGAAAGGATTCCCGTCAACACATTGAAGATGCGGAGTGATGGTAGTCCCGGTACAGGACGGGAACTTACTCTCCGTTTTCTGCTTTGCCAGACCCAAAGACATCTTGACCCGTTGCTGAGCAGCAGAGTCCAACCGGGATATTCCAGCAACCTACAGCGGTTCCACTGCAGTTGGAGGTATAGAAAAAGACGACGTTCCCGTAGGCATTGACACCGGTGAAGGCACCAAGGCAGAGGAGAGCAGTAGAAGTGATATCTATGAGTTTCATCTTGTGAACAGACTGAGGAGGGAGCCGGGATGGGGAATTCTACCTGCGAAGCAGATTTTATACGATATTTCTGTCCGTCTTGCCCGTTTCGGTGGTACGCGAAGTGGGGGGTCTAGTCAGCAACATATCCCGCCTGGCTCACCATCGGCTCCCTCTTCACCGATGAAGCGCTCTAACCGACGTGATCTGACTACCTCCTAAGGATTGTTCGTCATCTGTTCCTGGCTGCGGGAGATGTAAGTTCTCCTTCGAACCCGAGGGAGACGAAAAACTCACACGTTCACTGGTCCACTGTAGGTAAACTCATCAATGAAAGATCGCCACTTGTCATCATGTGTTTGAGGAATTTTCCTGACATCCCCCCGCACTCGTGCCGTGTCTAGACACTGGACAGCTGCAAGTTACATAATGATCCGTTCAAGGTTTTTGCAAGCAATTACCTTGGCAATAAAGCGAGCTACCACTTGATTATGGCATAGTTTTCCTTCGAAGAAGTTGGCGTTTTTTCAATTGCTACCGCATTCGCAGGTTTATCTCCGGATCCCGACGTCTTGGAAAGTTGCGAGCAAGAGGCCGGGCAATGCTCCGTTCTGGACTCATGGTGAAGATACATGGTGAATATATGGGGATACTGTTTAGCCACTGTAAAAATGGCGAAGGAACTGTTAACAAAACAAGAAACCACATAACGATATTTAAGTCATTGCTGCCTAGCTGGTTTGATGGAGAAATATTTACCATTGCAATTGTCAAACCATCAACACAAGGCGAACGCGCGCATTAGGTGGCATCAGCGATTCGATGTGGTGAGCCTTCGTGTGGCACGTGGGGCTAAATGGACAAGGTCATCCACATGGGCACTTCGTCTCGGGAAGGGGTTTGCACCGCTTCAACAGCGAACCGGAGGAGCACAGGTTGTAAATGCGTAGCAGTACCAAGAAGACAGAAGGATGAAATAAGCACCGTTCAGATTTTTACAATTCAGTGTAATTCAATGGTTGCAAGTGATGATGCGGTCTGCGAACAAGGGTTGGGTTTCTCAATGCTTGCAAGCAGCCACGCCGATGGTGGCAGTCAAGGGATTGAAGCGCGCGTCATTAACGCGCAAAGACCGCGTCAACAACAACAAACATCATTGTATGCAATAATATAAATAGCGCGTTGACTGCACGCAGGCTTTCATTCCGCACCTTGTTCTCTTACTATCATCATCACCAACCTCTCAAACTCACGTTCTACTTAAGTATCTAATTACACGATGTCTGGACGCGGCAAAGGTGGAAAGGTACGTTCTTTTAGAACATTTACGACACGTCTAGAGTTGGTATCCTTACGGCCTGCTGTGTATCGACAGGGCCTTGGTAAAGGTGGTGCCAAACGTCACCGCAAGATTCTCCGCGACAACATTCAGGGTTCGTATACTTGCACTTGTTTGCCACACACCTTCCACATGCCTCTGCCACCCACCTTGCATACTCTATAAACTACAAATGTATACTTACCTACGAATAACACCCACAGGTATTACTAAACCCGCTATTCGTCGTCTTGCTCGTCGTGGAGGTGTCAAGCGTATCTCTGGGCTGATCTATGAGGAGACACGAGGTGTTTTGAAGATCTTCTTGGAGAATGTTATTAGGGATTCAGTCACCTATACTGAACATGCTAAGCGGTGAGTGTGCGCCCTACGGAGTAGTCTTTCCATCCCTAATGCCTCCATCCCCAGTAAAACCGTCACTGCCCTGGACGTCGTATATGCTTTGAAGAGGTCAGGCAGGACCTTGTACGGTTTTGGTGCTTAAGCCATGGGCTGAGATCTTGTTCCTTCTGCTTGCTATGTATGATGTATTGTGTTGCGACTCTTACGACTGTCTTCCCTAATGAGATCTATGATGGGTTTTGAATGAAGAGTAGTTCCATTGTGTCGTGTGCATCATGGTACCCTAAGACCTTGCCGGGCGCGGCACCGCACATGTAGTGCTATGACTCGAGGCCCTTCCAGCCCTGGCACAGGTAGTAAGCCTCTCGCGACTCCGAACGACTTGCGTCAGGCTTGATATAACGGACATCGTTAAAGTTCGGGTTTAGCCGCTCTGTTCGGAAACGATGGAGGAGTGGGTGGGTGAAGTGCTTCATGCTGTAGCGACCGAAAACACGTTGGATAAGCCACGGTCTGTCTGGTAGAGTCCAAGTATACGTACAGTAGAACACCACCCTTCCTTCGACCAATGCTTTCCGCCGTCCTTAAATGCTGTTTCGCAAAGGTGAACACTGCTTCGCAAATCTCCAGGCTTGACTCAACATCCTTCGTCACGTTCCCCGTTGCATTGGCCGCCATGTCTGAGAGAATAATGTCAGCCTTTCCCTCCATGTTACCACGAAGACTCAACAAGGAATGTATCATGTCCTCGGTGTCCGGTGCTAGGAAGTCAGCCTGTATGACATTTACTCCGGGTATAGGTGCCATTCGAAGAAGGTCCACTGCGACGATAGTCCCTCGTCCTTTCTGAGAGCTAACGATCATGTCATCGATGTTGAGCGGGTCAAAGTCGGCTTCCTCGGGCTCTGGCGGGGGCGGGGTGACGGCTTTCTTGAATTTCTTTTTCGTTTTGACAACAGCCGGGATATCCAATTCGCTAGAGGCAGTTGATAGTTCTTCATCTTCCACTAGATCGTCTATAGAGGGTTCCGGTGCATGCTTCGCCCTTTTCTCCGTTATAGTGCTTCTCTTGCCATCGCTTGCCGAATCCACGGAATAATTCCCCCACCACCCCAATCTCTGCGCAACAACCTGACTCCAGCCGCCTGGCGCTGCACCCAAATCGACTATAGCTTGAACATCCGGCTTGCTCAAGAATTCGTCGCACTGTTCATCCATTTCCACTAGCTTGAATGCTGAACGAGCACGAAAAGCTGCTGGATCCGCCGCACGTTTTTTCACATAGTGATCTCGAGACTGTCGGGCTATCCAGGCGCGAGAAGATGGTCTAACGCTCTTTGAGAAGAGAGCCGGAGAAGGACGGAAGATCATACACTCGATCGAGGCTGTGCGACGGAGGTCCAGGCTGAGGTGGCGGACGCAATTAGTGTCACGAGACAGTGTGTCACGGTCATGTGAAGCAGAGTCACGACATTAGAGTCACGCGTCGAACTTCTCGGTTGACGATCATCGCGAGCGTTGCAAGGCGTATTCTCCTGCTTTGAACTGGGATCTGATACGCCAACAGGTGAGTATATGAAGGAGTGCTATGCAATTCTTTAATTAATCCAACAGGTGTTCTACAAGGTCGTTCTTGTACATAGCCGCCCACGAATGGCAAAGCCACCAGCTTAGCCTCGAGAACATACTACCCTGGCATTAATTTTCCAAGTCAACTCCACAATCGACTCAACGCATAGTCCGCTCCTATACAGTATCTGGAGATGACGGGCGGCGACACCCATGAACCTCTTTCCCCGTCCTATCTGGCCTCGCCATTGGAAACTCTTCTGGAGTCCTGGGAAGATGTCTTCTCCGAGTGGATCACTCTACATGACATCTCAGAAGCATACAATTTCTTATGCAATAAATTCCAACTTCGGGCTGAGTTTCTGCTCCGGGAGCACCCACGATCGAGCGCTCTCGAGTACATTCGCCTCAATGCGAATAAGCTCTGCTCTATAATATGCAGAGATATCAGTAGAGCGCTGATCGATGTAAATGGGAACATCAATCAATCCCTCGAATCCGACTTTGGTCTATCGGTTACCTCCCTCTCTGACGACGAATTCCATCACGCTACAAGCCTCTCAACGCTTTCACACAATGCCCTTCGGTTTATCTCAACTATATGTACTTTTCCTGCTCTGTATTCCTTGTTCTCTGGTACGTTGTGTCCTCACATAACTGCACTTGTCTATATAATGTGCGGTGTAGATCACGAACTTAATACCATCCTCGATGAGCTATTCCGTGTTGTAGCGAATAAAGCATTACCCACTCCAAATGCACCCAAGACATATACCCTTGTGATACACATTCTATCGACTCATAGACTACCGCCCTCTATTATTCGACCCAAATACCCAGAAGTTATCAGCGCACTAGATCGTGCCGCCAAGGGTGACTTTGGCGCCAGAGCCGCTGCCGAAGGTCTACAGGTAAGCTTTGTATTCCTTTAGCGTCCCTCCTAAACTGACATTCCTAGGCCATCCGAAGATACCTGCAAGAGTACCCTGTATTATTTATTGAACCCATATCAATTTCCCTCTCATCGCTATTATCTACCCACATCATTTCTAATGATCATTCAGCACGCCTTCACGCAAGCCACGTTCTCAACCGACTCGCACAGATGAAAGTGAGCGCATATATGGACCTCAAATTCCCTCATGATACTCTCTCTACCACTATCAAGCATTTCGTATCTAAGAGTGGTTCAAAAACCGCAGCCGAGGCTAACCCTGAACTCCCTTCACTATACAGTACCCTCATGGACGCAGCCCAGGACGATTCTGGTTCATCATTGAGACCAGGAACTGTATGGGGACTGGTAGTCATAGCCTCATTCTTAATCCTAGCCGGGGACAGCATCTTCTCACAGCCGGCCACCCTCAGGCTGTTCGAGAGATTTATGAGCCTGGCTTCGGTCAGCAAAAAGGCTTCTACTCGTGCAGTCTTTTCTGCTACGTGGCGATGTCTGGTTTGGTGTTACGCAGATCTATGCCGGAAGTCCAGACGAGACCAGAAGTACTTTCAGATCAAGCAGAAGGCATTCAGCTTCCTCAGAGATGCTGGCCTCAAGCACATCGAGGCAATATCGACTGCGTTACTCATCGTAGTCCTGAATGATGCCCGCTACGTCCCTCATACCCAGAAGCGGGAAGAACTGGCGACTGGCATCTCGGTCCTGAAGGATCTGGCGTGTTCAGCCAAACCAGAGACGCGAAATCCAGCGGCAGACGTGCTGGAAATACTACTTGGCAGTAAAGTCGCACAGTCGGGGTATAATGACGGCATTCTCATTGATAAGAGAATGCTAGATGGGAGTATTTTAAACGCAAGCTTGGACACTTTACCCAAAGCAACGAAGGGTCTGGTTGCGCAACAGGCCTCTTATACCAACACCCTGTCAGAGGAAGATGTTCAACAACATTGGGATGCCTTAGTTGAAACCTGGAAATGTTGTACAAGTCATCCCGACCAAAAGGTCCTGCATATAACAGTATGTCAACATATAATTATCAGCTTGCAGTATGCTGATGTATTTTCGTTTAGCCCCAACTCTTACGGATATGGAGACATCTGCTGCTAGCCCAAGTTCAACTCACATTAGACAGCTCGCAGAATAACGGACCATCATCCGTCGCCCGTCGCATTTCTAACGTTATATGCTCATTCCTCACGCCCGCTGTGACACCCCCCAACCAAGCCTCCCAACTTAACTTGGTTTTATCACTATGGAAAGAGCTCAAGCAAGTCTTTTGCGCCTCACCAAACTGGCTTTCAGGTCCTGCACAAATCATCATCGCTGCAATACTCAAATACCAATTCGAAATTCGGGATGAAGGAGTTCGGAGGGAGTGGACTTCTTTATGCGCTGAGTTGATTGAGACTGGTATTCCAGCCCTCATGCACATTTTGGCATCAAAGGGAGAGGGCGGTAACTCAAACCGTGATGGTGGAATAGAGAATAACGACGAAGTTAAACAATTACTATGGTCCCTCCTAGCCAAAACCTATGGGGATCGCGGTAATGGAGAAGGCTTAAGGTGGGAGGATCTTGTTTCGTTCTTGATCTTACCCTTTGGGTGAGTTTACCTTTTCATTTCTTACGGCGCGCGCTTTAACACGCATAACTAGGGCATGGAAGATGTCTGACGAAGGCTATGAATTATGGGAAGCCACGTTGAGGAATGCTTTCTACATTGCTGCGCTACACAATATTAAGCCACTCACGGTAATCGACCACCTCGTCCAACACCTTGGAGAAAGTAGAATTAAACTGTAAGTACGGCCTTTTTTCATTAGGAATGCCGTTTTGATTCGCATACAGGCTGTCTGCTTCACCAATGTACCTCCTCAAAATTCTTCCCTATGTTAGCTTATCCTCAGTTGGTGCAGCTCATAATCTACGCTTTCCTGATGACCTTTTTGCTGTCTTCAACGATATATTGCTCGCCCAATACCCGCTTACTCCTGAAGGCCTTTCCGATGTTTTGAATATCTTCCACTGCCTCAATACGATCATTGAGACCATCAACGCTGAACAGGTCCTATATTTCATAAGGGCCATGAAAAACAGCTTGCGCGCATGGTTGATCGACGAGCAAGCGGTATTGACTGACGACACCTTGAACATGATTGTAAGCTTTTGACCATCCAATTCTATATTTACTTGTCTTATCGAATGTTTCCAGACTGAATCTGTCTATATACCACTCCTCGACCTCCTACGAGCATTTTACCACAGATACATTATACCCTGCCTCCCCAGCACCAGCACCTCCACTTCCACTTCCACTGGCGCTTTCACCCTTGACTCACCACCCTCTCCCGCCCTACAAACTCTACACCTAGTTTGCGAACTCCTCACAGCCCCATTCGCCCGCATCCTGCAACCCGCTACTGGACCCATGGCATTCATTGAGTTGTGGAAAGACACGTTCGGAAATCCACGATATCCCTGGCTGGATTCAGAGACCGCAAAGGCTTTACCTAGCGAGATTAAAAACTGTTTAAGAGCCTGCGAATACGCTTGGAAAGTGGATCTCGGGTTGCCCTCTAGCGTCCTAGACTCCCAGGACTCGGTTAGTCGCTCCCTTTTAACGATTAAACCCAATATTGATCGTTTCTATTCCGAGTCTAGGTCAGAGCCTCTGTACCGGATTCGCAGAGTTTCGCCCAACACCAAGCGTCCGCACGACAGAGCGCAGACCAGGCCTTCAGGTCTGGATCCTTGAATGAATCGTGGAGGCTAGGCATGGCTCAGAACGTTGACGCGCAGATGGAACACGAGAGTCAACCTGAGTGTCTACCCGATGAAGGCGAAGGCATAATAGATGTCGACCCACCACCAATCCTCCTACCTCCTCCCCTGATTCAAGCTCCACCGCCAGGTACCCGCCACTCTAGATCTCCAGAGTCCTCACAAGAAGTACTTCAGTCCCCACTGGCGCAAAAAGTTTCTTTCAAGAAACTGGGATCTAAAATTGCCTCAAGGCTTAAGCCAAAGCCAAAACCGAGGTCGAGGCCAAAAAAGAAGACCGTGCCAGCCGCACCACTAATGCGTAGGGTCAACCTGGCGTCGGGGAGTGTCGGAGACTCTGCATTGGCTGCTCTCCAGGAATACTCAAGCCAGGTACCGGACTCGGAGGATAGACTGTTGTCGGACGAGTATTAACTGCTGTTCGGATGTCCCCTGTGATGCGGGCTAGTGCATTACCGAATTTAAGATTCATTTCTTTATACCCCGATGTTGTATCTGGCCTGAAACGGGTGTCAATGTACTGACATTGTTGAGTTGTCCCGCCACTGCATATAAGTAGACCCCACCAAAATCCGTGGGGAATGGTCTTATCCTATTCCAAAAAAAGAGAATCTCATCACAAAAACGTCGAAATATCGAGAGTCATCGACAAGAAAAAGTGTAAGAGCCCGTACGAAAGCTATGGTCTGTACTAGCTGTAATAGTTCATTATTGTAACCAAGGAGGATAAAGAAAACGGAGATGGAGACCAAAGGAACGGAGCTCGGTAGACCTGGTAGAGAGGATAGACGGAGGGAGAAAGAGAAAGAGCGAGGGAGCGGATGGGTAATTTTCTGCAGGAGAGGGTATAAATTCAGGCAACTACAAAGCAGAACGTTTGTCAAGCTCTCGTCGGTGTGGGGGGAGCACGGAGGATATACACATTTCGAGTTGGAGCGGGAGAGAGCATTGGGCGTTAAACGTGCAGCGCCAAACCAAACAGAAAAGATAAAAGGAGCGTCAAGAAACAGGCCTGATGGTAATTAAGGAGTAAGGATAAACAGGGAAGCATGCAGCGGTCGGGGGGCGATAACGTTTATCGTCTGCCAGTGCTCCTTCCGTAACCGACCTGCAGATTGTCAAGCTCAGCTTCGAGCTGCTTAATCGTACTGTGTGCATGCTCCAAGTCCTTATTGAGACGATCACGTTCTGCAATGAGCTATAGGAGGGTGTCATCAATCACTCAAACGCCACTCAAACATCAGGAGACAACTTACATGTTGCTCCCATTGCCTGAATCTCGCTTCCTCCGACTTAACTTGCTCAGTGAACCTCTTCCTGAGTGCTTCCTCCTCCTCCTTAAACTTGGGATTCTCAAGCTTCTTCACCTTGGGTTCTCCGAACTTCCTAGTCTCCAACTGCTGTTGGCGGTAGTTCTCATAGTGCAGTTCCTCGGTCGTCGAGATGAGGTCAAGCATGTGAGTACGAATCAACAATGATCGCAACTTCTTGAAATCGCAGTGATTCTCGTTCTCGACTATGAAAGACCATCAGATTTGACGGTGTATGTAAGTGGGAACCTACGAACCTTCTGCGACACCCCAGATGTATTCACGACCCTTGACGATGCGACCATCAGGTGTCTTAACATCTTCAGTGGAACCAATGATTGAGAATGGCAGAGCATCAATAAGAACACGCGCATGATCGGCGTTCTCGTCGTCAGGCTCGATCGGGGGTGTATAAATGCGAATTCCTTGCGCGGCGACTACCTCTCGGACCTGCAATATGAAGTAATTTGTTAATTCACTGATAACGCGAAACGCCGAGGAGAAGCGGTTTCAAAATGAAAGACTAGAACGCCAGGGTGAACGAAGGATTGACACGTACGCGTTGCTTGAACACGAATAGATCCCTTTGTGTCAAAGTGTCTGCTTTTGCGACAACAGGAATGAGATTGACGCGTGTCCCAAGTCGCTTCATTATTTCGATATCCAAAGGCTTCAATCTACACGAGTGCAAACAAAGCAGGTCAACTAACTCGGATAGCGTGTCACAAAGAAAGGAGTACGCACGTATGCCCGGTAGGCCGAATGAAATATAAACATGCATGAACTCGCAAATCAGTCTTTTCGCTCCTCTGGGGTTGTTGTTCTTGTCTCATATAAGCCTCATGCTGGTCGTCAATGAATTCAACAATGGGTAACCAAGAGTCGCGGTTGTTGACGTAGTCACCAAATCCGGGGGTATCGATGACAGTGAGCTTGACCTTGAATTGCTTCTCCTCCAATTCGGCCTTGATGATTTCAACCTCGGTCAACTTGTCCATCTGTTTGTGGTGACGCTTGCTGTAGTTCTTGGCTGGGGAAAGTTCGGTTGAGAAGAGGGTGTTAATGAGTGTGGTTTTTCCTAGCCCAGACTCGCCTGCAGGAATGCGTTAAATATACGCTCCTCGTAGCTCCTTTGACCATGCGAAAACTTACCAACAACCATGATAGTGAAGTGTGCCCCGCGTTTGGCGACAATCTTATGCCTCTACAAAAGCAACCAACATGTTAGATCCTCCAAACGAGCAAAAATTGGCAAGAGCTGAAGCGTACTTGGTTGGGGAGGTTGGCAATACCAATGCCATCGACAGCGGGAGGAAGGGCAGCCATAGTTCAAATGGAGGAGGGCGGGACAACGACGAGCAGCAAAAACGGATACGAAGCAAGCAACAAAATCGTTTGACAACCTACTTTATTTGTCCTTGTTTGCGAATTGTGGCTTCCCGCTGATCTCCCCGACTCCAGCTCGGGCAAGCTCACCTCCTGGCCTCCTCGTTGCCCATAAAGTCGGGCAAAAAGTGGTGATAAGATGCAATGCGTACACAACAAGGTTCTATCTGATTTTTGGCCACTTTCTCCCTCACCTGCTCTCTCGGAACCCCAGCATCATACAGTGGTTGGGATCGAGACGCACCCTATTCGCGTACCTGATGTCATGACCCTAACTCCGTATACTTTTCTGCATTTTGTCCACATCCGTACTCTCGACAATAACCCCCAACCACTCGACCCTCCTTTATAACGACATCGACACGAAAATCCACTCCTTGTAAAGTAAAATGCGCCTGATCCTTTCGATTTGCACACTCGCTATCTTCACCACAATCATCTTTGTTAATGTTTCGCGGATATCGGCACTAAAGCACACTGAAAACGCCAGAAGCCTGGAGCCACAACCTCTCCTCAAAGGCTCAAAGCGTGAGCCCCCTCTGGTTTTACGACCTTCGACAAGGAGTTGCTTATGCCGGCCGGTCAGCCACCCATCCCGGTGATGCGTATGACCTCAAAAGAGGGCATATCCTCGTGACCAATTCTTCTTCTGGAAACGTTGTTGGATACGTATCACGTCGACGATCTGTCTATGCAACCTATAGATATGAAGTAGAAGAGAGGAATGCTTTGACTGTACAGTTTAATCTACCCAAGAGCGCCACGTCAGGAGTTGGAGTTAGATTGTCTGCCGAGGTTTGTGTCTTTTTCATATCTATCTACGGTATTGAAACGCCTCACATATCAATGCAGAATTCGGACATTCTAAATTACTCCCTGGTGGGACTGATCCAGGGTCGAGATAGCGACTCGGTTGATCTTGGTCGAGGTTCATGGAAGTAAGTGCATTGATCTCCGAACAATGGACTATTCTTGCTTATCCTGACTTGGGATTTCCAGTTACCTCTACTTTGGAGGAACGATCGGCAGTAGGGCAATCATTTTAGAGTTATACAAAAGCGTACACTAATTCCATCCAGCCAAAGCAAACACTCCGCCCACAACGGTATCCAACTCTTATTCAAATAGAACTAACACTCCACGAGCGGCCGCTTCTGATGTCGTAAGTTAATTATATCTTCTCTACGCATTTCTCTTTTCTAATTTTCGTGTGTTTTCAGTGGAACATCGATTTAGCCACAGGCAGTGTCGTCCCACAGTGGATCAACTCTGATAACTGTACGGAATCCCCTCGTTTATCGGCATCATAACGTATTGAATCTTTCCGTGCAACTAAAGCCAAACCAAATATGCAGCTCTTCTGTCAAGGCATCACCTTGTACGCAAGTGGTGACTACCAAGCTTTTGCGAATCGATATCCTGATCCAAGTTTCCCTATCGTAAGTTTCTTGTCTATATCGACCTGGAAGCTGGATCTCACACATCCCTCACTACGCAGAAACTAACTTTTTCTCCTCTTTAATGTAACATCCCAAACCACTCTTGTTTACGCACTCATTGTATTTAGTTCATTGCGCAAATAATCTGTTCATTTATCGTCAACCACTAAATCCAACTACTTGAACTACTTTGCGTTCCAGAGCAGAAACACCAGCTTGAATATATTATCTCGATGCGATATAATATTCATTAGGCCAACCCAAACCCCATAGATCCTGTGCCCTCGGCCAAGGTCTTCCGTTCTAGTTCACCCTACTCGGTGGGCGTTACAGTAATCGCTGGAAGATCCGTCGTGCGGCTAGGTGTCACAACCGGCAGCGGCGAATCGGGGAGTACAATTACAATAGGTGGCCATCCCACTTTGGTGGTGTAGAAGCCATCTCTCGCAACGTTATTAGCAACAGCTACACAAGGAAAAGAAACAAATCGTCAGCCCCCAGACAACTGAAAAAGGTATGAAATATATATGGGGTAAATGAACACTCACGATGCGATTTCACAAGGTTAAAAGTCCAGCTAAGGACAGCAGCGAGTGCGACAGTTCGGAACTGCATGACTTATGCCTGTCTGGTAATATCGCCTTTAAGGTGGGTATTTATGCCGAGTCGAGGTGTGCTTTCGAGTATTGCTGAACCGAGGTAAAGCGTCTGATGGATCTTCAATGCCACTGAGCTCTTAGCCTCTGCGACTTCGACTTCGACTTGATGCCCTCTCCACTCGACCCAAGACATCTTTTATACGCCAGGCCTTTGTTGCTACCCTTACTTACCACCGAACTTGTTGTAACCAGGGAAAACTTTGAAAACGGCAAAAATAATTGGCAAAAAGAAGCCACAGTGTTATTACCTGATCTGCCTATGCCTATGCCTAATCATCCGGAGATATTGTAGATTATGGCAGTCCTAAGGCTACAGGCGAACCTAATCCTCAACGGTGACGCCAGTCGGCGTCGGGCGAGCGGCACGCTACTGCTATGGGAATAGCCCGAGGTACGGCATTCATGATGGCTTGTATGACATCTCCTTGAGTTGATCTTCCACCAAGTGGGTCAACCCCGCTTCTAGCACGAAGAGTTCCTTCGCCCTTGGCAAGATAACATAAGTATCATCCACGAACTCCCAGAAATTGCCCAGGAAATGAAGGTAGATCCCCGTAAGTGGGAAGATCCCATATCCCCGTCAGGAAGTTCGCATGCGTGATGTGTGGATTATCAATGCCAATGTGGTCCAGAGTGGTTTGACAGTTGGACCTGGAGAAATGGTTGATGACCCTGGTTAGCAAGAAAGTCCTCTTGCCGCACTTCTATGACGCACCAACTCATGAATGCCGCACAGGAAATGGTGGAATAAGCAACTACTATAGATTTTACACGAACTATCGGGAGTATAACGATAAAATGGAATAACAAGTACTGAAGATAAATACAGAAAGAAAAGAGGGAATAGCTTCAACAAAAGAGCGTATCAATGATAATATTTAGCAAAATATATCAAGCTGATGAATAGTCGTCCATCCAACCCTGCATGCAGTAGTCGGTCCGGTGCTGGTGGATCAGTACCTGGAGGCTTCATCTCACTTCATGCTCCATGACCCCGGTGCGTCCTAAATGAAGACGCCGAAGTGAGCTGACTCTAGTAGCAATCAAAAGTACTAAGCAGGAACACACCACCTGCTACCACTTCACTCAACTGGGGCTACATCACCTTCGTCCTCAGCTGGAGGAGGTGGGACGAACAACGGAACAGGTGGTGAGCCAATGAGGACTGTGTAAGCCTCAGTCGATATCGGGAGTCCTAGTACTTCTGGCTCTTCTGATGCCGGTGCTCCCACCTCCGATTCCGGGAGAGCATCATCCCTTCTGTTGAGGGCTATACAGTATTTCATGATTCAGGTACAGGACCAAGTTCCCGAGGCACGTCGGTGGCGAAGGTGATATACAATTTATGCATCGTAGACGGGGAAAGTGCAAGCATTCAGCTAAATGGAGACTCTTTGCACCAGGAGAAAAGCTTACGATGAGTCAGGGTAGTTTGAAGGAGGGCAAATAGAGCAAGCAGGCCAATAAAACGGGATTGCATTGTCTTGATTTACGGGACTGCTATCGAGGGTATATATAGTCGGGGGTGAGGGTATAACGAATGGTTTGTCGAATCGAATGGCGTCGAAGGTTGGGGGACGGAACTGAAGCTAACACAGCACATATCGAGCTACTTTATAAGTAAGCTATTGAATAACATCTCGTCTAGGAACTGAATAGTGACACCGATAGCACACGATCCGCACGCCTGTGGTCCTGTGGTTCCCTGAGATAACGAACGTGGCTCAGCCGATGGCATGCAGAATTTTTGCTAGCGAAACTGATCGGCTAGTGAAAGTGGCAGGAAGCATGCGTCGCATACATCCTGTACCTTGACTTGGGGACGCGATGTTCCTGGAGTGAATTGAGTTGCTCAAGTTGGACATATGGTTATAAGTAGTAGCGGCAAAAATTATTCCCATTCTATTGGGATGAAACTGGAGAACGACCAGGAGTAGTGGCAAGTCCGGTGATAGTCCCGGTCATCAATGTGCGAGCCATTGCATGAGCTAGGAAATAGACTCCCCATGGAGAAAGGATGGCCGGACAATCTACCATGTTCTTGTTCCGATCAAGAGCCCGGTGTCACGGTAGAAGTACCAGTGCAAATCATCAAGCCCTCGTCTAGCTTTATGCCGAAGCTGGCTTTGAAAGAGATATACAACTGGCAACTGGCCATGGGGTAGCGGATAGGAATGTCACCTTGGGAAATGAGGGGGGGATCAACAAGAGGTCACTATTTGAACAACAATAGTGAGATGCGGACACATCTACTGTACAACTAGGTATCCCAAGATTAGTGCAACACGCAGGAATATTAACATAAATACTAATCAACAGTAACGTAACCGTAACTGACCGGGTCATGATAAAGACAACAGAATGGACACAGCATAGGTATCACATCTGGTGCAGTACTATGTTGCAGTCGACTCAGACACTGCATCATCCGCAACAGACACGGATGACGCCCGAGGAACAGAAGAACCGATGCCAGCGCTACCACAATAGATAGTCTCAGTACAATTCGCAATCAAGAACATCAACGCCGTCGATACAGAACTCCCGCGTCAATTCAATTCGGGACCTACCTCAAATTCCCGGCTGGTGTTGTGGAAGTAGTCGCTGTACTTGCTGCAGATTGGGCTTGGTGCTGGGAAGGTGGATCTATTGTAATCTTCAGGAGACCCGTTTGTACTAGGAAATCCCAGACACGACTTGTTTTGTTCACATCGATCTTGACCAAGTCTCTGGCTTCCCTACGCCTTAGCTTGCCTCCTCGTCTTGCATACTCCCGTACTAATGTCTCTTTAATGACAAGGTAAGGTTTAGGCAATATACGGAGTTGCGAACACAGGAGTTGTTCTGGTGGCGTGAGAAGATGAACAGATGGGCTATTTGCCAGGTTAAGAGGAGCAGCTAGAAAAGGGGAGGCGGGGGTCAAAAGTACCGCGTTTGATTAGGACAGCCGCTTACGTTGGCGACGGGCAGGTGGTGCTGAACCCCCGCCGGTGCTAATGCTAGGTGCACCAGGGACACCAGGTTTAGGCGTAGACTCTCTGGACTTTCGGCCCTCAGAATCATACAACGTAGTAGATCTCCGCGGGTCAGGTCCAGAGGATTGTCTACCACTAGCACGACTCTGGAGTCTGTCGGATGAATAATAATCTCGTCCTGGTGGTGCACGGGCTTGTGCTTGCGATTGCATCTAAGTTGGGAAATGTAAGTGCAATGATCATATTGTCCTGTGTAAAGAGCATCATGCATACCCGCTTCGCAAGGTCGACCTCATACTTTTCGATATCTGCCGCTGTTGTAAGCCCCAGCCTGCGGTAGTGTTGAAGTTCTTGAATGCGTTTCCTCAGGATAGACTCGTCTGGAGCGTTTTGAGTACCACTAAAGCTCACTTCATGGTCAACCTACATAAGATATCGGATACAAAGGCTTCGTAATCCTCTGCGGTTTGTAGTCTTGCGAATGGCCGTAACCTCTGAACCAACTCTCTCTCTTCTCTTGGTCTCTTTTTATCTGACGCTTGCATCTAGTAAGAGTAAAGTATGAATCACGCAAATATAGCATGCCTTCTGCATACTAACCTTCTTATAATCCAACAGTCCTCGTTCGAACATTATCACTTTGTTTTCCCACCTCCTCTCCACTCGTTGGACATACATTTCCAGCATCGTGAGCTTGAAGGACAAGGATTCCTTCGACTCAATTGGAGGTGGTTGCAGCTGTTCTTCGACTGCTTCATCCTCATTCTCCTCAGTTTTGACCGGAGTACCATTCGCTGTACCATTTGATTTACCGGCGGTGGGGGCTTGCACCAACGTACCGTTCGGCGGTCCTGCGAGGGGTATAGGTCCTAGACTACTCCCTTCACCATTTAAAGTCATCATCTGCCTTTCTTCCTCCCACTTCAGCCTTGCTTTGACGTCCAAATCATTCTCATCCTCCATTATTTGGTCTCCGCCATATTCCAAGCAAATTCCAAACTCCAAATCTTTAACCAAATCCTCCGCATCATTGTCCAGCTCGTGTTCAAACTCTAGTCTACCAGGTAGAAACGTTCCAATCTCGTGAACTGCAGGAGCGGACACTGGGGCGGCTTTGGGAGTAGGCGCAGTAACAGCATTCATGGCAGCAATTCTCCGTCGTTTGCGAGCTTGGAATTCTTCGGGGTCGACATCAAATTGCATGTCCATTGGCTAGTAGAAACCATTCATTGATAGTAAATAAATGCGCAAATCCAGGTGTGAGGTGCTTACGGGCATAGGCCAATTCGGGGAGCTGATGTATACGTCATGATAATGCTTTTCCACCTCTTCCTTCGTTCGCGTACCAATGTGCTCTGCTATCTTCTTCCAGTTTCCAATGCCTTGACTTTGAATGCCAGTAATGAGCAACAATTCTCTATGAGATGCATGTGATTGCCATTCCGGTAGCTAAAGAATGCAAATATGCACTCACTCATCTGCACCCCAGTCATCCGTGAATATGGGATACGAGTTTATCTCCTAGGAGCAGGTAAGTGCGTTGGAAAGTAGAACGAAAGCAAATGACGCACGATGATACGGTATGCATGCCCCCTCTTGTGTTTGGCAAATTCTTTCCCCGCACAGAAACAGCTCGGACATATATCCACCCCCGCATCGGTTTGGCAAACCGGGTCAGCACACTTGATTCGAATGGTATGGGTTAGGTCACAGGCACACGAATCGCATGAATACTGGACTCCAGGTTCATTAACGGCTAGGTCTTGTGTTAACGCGCTTCAAAGCATACATTGGTTCATGCGCACTTTGTATCTCATCTGGCAGGTGCTGTGGCTTCCTTTGTGTCACTGTCATGGGCCGGAGTGATTACGAGTATATAAGTAAAGAAACGAAATGGAAGGATTGAGTCTAATGATGAGATCCACATGTGGCGCTGAGGGGATTTGATTGTCCTTGTTTGGCACAGCTGTGTTTATCAAAAGCTTTTAAGCGCCTTACAATAACCACCCCTGCTCATTAAGCGTCTCCAATATCGTTTGCCAAGATACCCTTCGACATACGTGGTTATTAATCCTCTCGATAAAATAGTCAAACTACTAAACGATCTGCTCTGACTCATTGGGCGCAGTGCGCAGTACGCAGCATCGCAGCACTCTGGTAGACTTAAATTCGCCTCAAGGATATCAAAATATTGAATCATGTCTCCGGTCTCACTCCCTCCCGAACTCGTCCTGAGCATCATCTCCCATGTAACGGATACTCCTATCCTTCAGACCTGCGCCTTGGTTTCCAAGTATTGGTGCAGCATGACCAGCCCGCGATTGTTCCACACCATTCACGTTGACGGTATAGCATCCCGGAAATCCTTCTCTGCTCTTCTATCACCAGATGCCACCTTTTTACATCATGTAAAAACACTGTCCTTGTCTCCAGGCTACCCCGAAGATCAACAAGTCGATAAATATTTTATCATCCTAACTCGTCTTGAACATATCACAACCCTCGGGCTTTACGTATTTCAATTACCTGAAAATTGCTCTCAATATCAACTCTCCTTCTCCCGTATCACCGCTTTAGAACTGGGCGCGGAGTTTGATACCTCAACAACATGCATCAACTTTCTTGGCTACTTCACCTCCCTTGAGGCACTATCACTTGGTGTTCGCATCGGTTCCAGTCGAACAGACGGACCGTACAGTGGCCACACCAGGGTTCCCTCCAAGTTGAAGCGATTCGAGTTATCCAGCTCTCCGACACAGAACTATCAATACATCCTCGAATGGCTCCTGACGGCAGACATCAGTCTCGAGACTATTGGGTTATACCTTTACTGGAATCATGAACAAGAGGCACTACTTTCGTCTCTTTTGAATGCGCACAGTCAGACCTTGACAACACTGAAACTGGATCTTACATCCTGTTCTCCTGATTCCCGTTTGCGTGAGTCACCTTTATCGCTTTTGAACCACATTTTTAATTGTCCATTTACGACACTCCGTAGCGGTCTCTTTCTTTAACCTTGGTCAAAAGCCATCTCTTCAGTGCCTCGAGCTCACTGGTATTCACACCGAATGGGATATAAGCCGGGGAATGGGATTCCTCCAGGATTTGTTGTGCTCTTTCTCCCACCAATCCTTAATCCAGCGTATATCCCTAAGTTTTGCCAGACAGATGGATATTATTACGGCTCTCAAGGACGTAGACTGGGTTCGATTTGCTCATGCTCTTGAGGGACCCGCCTTCACCGACCTAAAGACCCTCCACATTCAGTATAGTGGTGCTCTCAGGAGCAATGAAGCTCAGTCATTCAGGAATATTGTTACATCCGGATTGCTCTGGTTGGAGAAGGGGGGCGCGTTAATATTCTGACAGAACTGCAGTATGATGTGTGGTATTAGCACTGTTACGAGGTCTCGACATTTCTGTAACGACGAGGGGCAGTGATATATTGTCGTTCTTTCCGCATATAACTTCACAAAGGGGTTTCACGTTATCACCCCAGCGTTGGAGTAGGCCAAATAAGTCTGTGCTTCCGGCATTAAACACGTTTCTGAGAAACGTGCCGGGCATGCTGCGAAAGCACAGTAACGATGTCCCATAGACAATCTACAACAGCATTGGCAGATTTCTAGTCAATAGCATACCGCTTCTCAACTCAAGCAACGAAGCACCTATTCTGCCGTAAGTCGTATCTATTCGTAGTGCAGGCGCTTGATAAGTAGGGTCATCTAGTCAATGGCATTAGCATCTAGTACCGTTCCCAACGTCGTTCTCTTCGGTGCATCAGGATGTGGGAAGAGCTCTATCGTCAACATGTTGACGGATACCGACAATTTCGCTCCAACATCCCCTGATGCTACTCGATGCACCACCGACAGTCTTCATTACCGCGTGTCGATATTTGGTCAACCTTTCAACATTTACGACACTCCAGGTCTCGAAGAAGGCGGAAAGGATAGTGCGGAGACAGTACTCAAACTTTGCGACCTACTGAAGAGCATTTCTGGTGGTGTACATTTGCTCGCCTTCTGCATGCGCGTACCCCGGATGTCGCAATACGCGCGTAGAAACTGGATATTATTGAACAAAATTGTTTGCGAGAACAAGGTCCCCATCTTAATCGTTACCACTGCGCTTGAACTCCAAAGCCACCAATCTGGTGGGATGGAGAGCTGGTGGTTCAACAACAAGAAATACTTCGAACAGCTCGGCATGGTTCCTCGGGGACATGCTTGTATAACGTCCACTCGCGGTAAAGAGGTACAACCAGGGATATTCGCATATGGGCAAGAGTACGATGAGTCGCGGGAAAAGCTGATGAAGCTGATTAGGAGCAGCGCTTTGGTATCTGGGTGGAAGGTTCAAAAGGACGTCAGAACCCTCAAGCCCCCCAGTGGTCTATATAAATTCTTTGTTGATAGCGGGATGACCAAGGAGGAAGCCCAATCGCTGCACGATGCCCTCAAGCCAGGTAGGCACATATCTTAATACATGAAATAATTCTGACGTGCAAGATAGGTGCAGGTTTCTGGGTCATCGCTTTTTGGTTTGCACTAGCCCTTCTTGCAATGGCGGTCATGGGTGATTCATAACAATATGGATGATGGAATTCAAGTCGAATAGCCTAGTTGTGGCGCTTGGTGGCTTGGGGCCCCAAAATCTGTGTCGAGTAACAATACATGTACTGGGGACGACAGGCCGTTATGCGGACAAGGTGCCCATGAACCTCTCTACGTACGAATGCAACATGGATCTGATTGTCTCATAGCCATTAGGGAATGGTGCGGTGCACACAGGCGCAACACGAGGCAGAGTGATCGTCCCGGTTTACATGGAAGGCGTTATTATAGTGCATCGTGATGCAAAGCCCCCATGATAAAGAGGGATCCTGCAGTACCAGCAACACGGAGTTGCAACTTGTAATTTGGGGTGCATAATAGTAGAGCATCCATCTTTCTGGTGATTGTGGTGAGGCGATGTGTTCATGGACCCTGGCTTCTACCCATGGCTTCGTAAACAGGAAAGAACCCAGTGATCATGGTGCGCAGCATTGGAGGCTTCATGTTGTCACCCCAGCACTAGCGTAGATCAGGGCTTCCGGCATTGAACGTGTCCTCGTGCTGGGCACACAATATAAAAGCATTATTGTGCTGCACGATAGAGACCGGGCATTGTCGTTGGCGGACCCCATTTCACATCCGATCAACTATACTTGCTGCAGGGGCGACCCAAACATCTCTACCTAGCTAGCTAGACTCAGTCATTTTGTCGTAAGTCCATATTGTGCCACTCGAGCAATCGATGAACACGCATACAGCCTCCTAAAGTATGCCACTATTCCCAACGTTATTCTCTTTGGTGCATCGGGATGTAGAAAGAGTTCCATTGTCAATATGTTGGCGGACCCTACCGCTTTCGCTCCAACATCCCCTGATACTACTCGATGCACCTCTGAAATTACTTATTACCGCGTATCAATCTTTGGCCAACCTTTCAACATTTACGACACGCCGGGCCTGGAGGAAGGCGGAAAGGACAGCGCAGAAACTATATTTAAGCTGTGCGATCGCTTGAAGAACATGACTGACGGTGTCAACCTGCTTGTCTTTTCCATGTGCGTACCCAGAATGTCGCAATACGCTCGTCGAAACTGAGTTCTACTACATGATATCGTTTGCGAAAAGAAGGTGCCCATCGTTGTGGTAATCACTGGACTTGAACACTACAGCAACGAGCCTGGCGGGATGGAGACCTGGTGGTTCAATAACAAGAAGCACTTCGCACAGCTCGGCATGGTTCCTCAAAGGCACGCCTATATAACAACTACTCGGGGTAAGGAGACGCAGCCTGGGTTATTTGCGTACGGGAAGGAGTACGGAGAATCGCAGGACAATGTGCGGTGCTTAATTATAAGCCGCGCTTTGGTGACAGGATGGAGGACACGGAAGGAAATAATACCATCGAAAGGCTCTCATTTACAGAAAGTATTGGTCGCTGGGGGTATGACTAAGGAGGAAGCATTGTCCCTATCCGATGCTGTGCCAGTGCGTAAAGGTGAGCATGCAAATGTACGTTGCTGGTGATGGTACTCTGAGAAACTGATTTACGAGATAGGAATGGGGTTGCGGGCAATTGTGTTTTGGGTAGTGGTTGTAGTGGTGATTTTCTTCTACATTACAGACTAGGAGCGGACTACCAATGCCGAGATCGGTGGTGTCTCATTGATGGGGGAGGGATGGCGTGTGCAGGTGCAGGTGCAGGTGCGGCCATCCAGTGAATTTGAAATAGAAAGGCGCCTGCAATCAGTCATATTCGTGTTGTCCCTCAATTTGATTGCAAGGCCGATAGCGAGATATGAGTGTTACTGGCGAAGTACATATTTTGAGTGCTCCCCTCGGTTTGGTGACTTTATCTACCACGGGCTGATCGCCTACTCGTAGAAGCACCCACATAAGGGGAGTGAGCTTTGACAGGTTCATTGCCTTCAATTCAGATCTCAAGGACTCGTTGTTACACCATGCCGTAACACAGTACGTAGCTTCTTGTGATGAGGAAGACTCGTGCACCCGCAGCATGGTGAGATTGCTGGGGCGTATGCGACTGGCACGAGGATTACACAAACTTTCTGTCACTTTCTGTACCTCGTCCTTCTCTCATACCTGAGTACGTCCTCCCCATCTTTGAATCCTCCGGTCATACGCGACTTGGGTTATGTCCCCCATCCCCAACATAATTCTATTCGGTGCATCAGGATGCGGCAAAAGCTCCATCATCAATATGCTCTTTGGCTCCACCGTCGCTCGAACATCGCCAGATGTCACCGGGTGTACGTTTGAGAGCCACTGTTACCAGGTATCGATCTTCGGTCAGACGTTCAACATCTGGGACACCGCAGGCCTGGAGGAAGAACAAAGGGGTACGGTGCCCAATATGGAGGCAATCGTCAAATTATATGGCCTGTTGCGGAGCCTCGAAGACGGCGTTAACCTTTTGATCTTCTGCATGCGCGCCCCTCGAATGTCGGAGTCGGCGCCTCACAACTGGTCCCTTTTTCATGATATTATCTGCGATAAGAAGGTACCCATCGTAGTCATCGTCACTGCGCTCGAATTACAAAGCGGAGAACCTGGTGGAATGGATAGCTGGTGGTTCAACAACAAGAAGCACTTCGAGAGGTTTGGGATAGTTCCGACCGGGCACGCCTGCATAACGACGATACGAGGAAAGGAGGTTCAACCGGGGATATTTGCCTACGGGCAGGAGTACGAAGAATCTAAAGAGAAGGTGTCGAGGCTGATAATGAGTACCTCCTTGGAGACGGCGTGGAACGTTCCAAGGACGGAATGGTTCAAACAAATTCTCCACACGACTTACGAGTCAAAGTGCTTCAGCACCAAAGAGCTAAAAGAGCTTCGAACTGTGGTTGGACCTGGCATACAGAAGATGGTGCGGTCATGTGGGATGAGCGAGGATGAAGCTACAACGCTTGCTAACGCATTGGAGCGTTTTGAGAAGGGTAAGTCACTGGACTATAAAATATTCTACCCACATTTAACGACCTATAGGTCACGCAAACATTTTAATATACGGAGAACCAGGTGCAGAACAAAATGCATTAATCAACATGCTCGGGGGAAGATCAATCGCCATTACCTCTGCGGATAGTCCATCGTACGATGTCGATATACAGGGTGAAAGCTTCCGGCTCTGGGATATAGCAGGGTTGCGAGAAACAGGAGGAGTTTCCGCTGGTGCTACGCAAAAGTTAATTGACCTTGTTGGGGATCAACTCTACGGCTCGGTTTCCTTGATTGTATACCACCTTCGAGTCGCCACTTCATTCCAAAATATCGCGCAAGATTACAATACCCTTTTCAAGATCATATGCCAGGGAAATGTACCAATGGTCCTCGTTTTTGCGGATGTAGACCGCAAGGCTTCGACGTGTCGGTGGATTGCGAACAAGTCAGAGTTCGATCGTAGGGGCTTGAAGTTTTCGGGGCACGCATGCATTACTTTGCAGAACACCCCTTCTAGGACACCTCACACAGATTCCGGAAGTCCTGCATCGAAAGGGTCCGAACGCCGACTTGCCAAACTCATCCTTGAGAATCGCAAGGTTGACAACACCATTTTTGAAGATATCGAGAAGTGGAGAAGCTCTTGCACGCGAGCGTTGGGTAGAAACGATAACGGGCCTGAATTGGGTACAGGTGGTGGTGCCAGGCAAAGAGGTACCCTCACTAGACAGGATGTGGGGAACTTCCTTGGTAACCTCCTTGCCGGTTTATTGGTCGGTAGCCTTGGGGGGCGATAAACGCTCGGCCAACTTGACCCCTGGCTGTATGTGTAAAACATGAAATGAGACTCACCATATTTCAAGGAATGTAGGCTGTTTATCGTCCCCTCGATACTTTCCACAGTCAAGAAGTGTGAAGGACGTTATTAGGTCAACCACTGGCCCGAAGTGACTCTACGGGTCAGAAAAACGCTGTAGTCAGTACTGAGTTAATTATCGTCTGACACCAAGTAACAAGTGGAGCATGTACCTTGTGCTGTATCGTTTCCCGCTGGCTGTAGAAAATGGATACTCACCATCGTTAATGTTCAAGCGGGTTATTGTCTACTATTTGTGCACCGGCCGGAGCTAGCTCCCCCCGACTGAGGTGTTGTCTAAGGTGCGGCAATTTCATTGCGTTGGGCGATTCGGGGCCCAGCAGTGGTGCTGGTCCGGTTTATGCAGATCCCATGTAGACACACCTGGATGTCCGCCACAGAGTTGCCCAGACACGGAGGGCTAGAGTTTGCGCTCATGTTCTTAAAGGCCAATCCTCGATTCTCAAGGTGCTGGTATTTCCAAAATGCTACTGGCTACTTTACTCAATCTCCCCGCCCTCACAAATGCACTTGCTGCTCCCATACGTACACTCCTTCAGCCCGACCGTGCGGCCTCTGCTCCACTCGTAGGTCGTCAGGAATTTCCTGAGGGCGCTTGCGACCCGTCACATTATCGCACTTTTTTCAACCTCCTGTGGACCTGCGCCACAACCATCTTGGTGTTTTCGTGGCGCTCCATTCACTCCAACGTTCCTCATCCACCTGCTATTGGATTGTTAACGAACAAATGGATAATTACGCTTTGTGGGATATTGGCGCCCGAATTTGTATGGGTCTGGGCTTCTAAAGAGCGGATTATAGCCAACAGAATTGAGAAAGAGGTTTCTGACAGGTCCCCGGATGGTACCTTCTTTCCTCTTGACGATTAACTTCAATATATTGACACATGTTAGGGTACCCATGGACGTTGGCCCATAGCTTTTTCCTTATAATGGGCGGGTTCATGGTTGATGTTGGGGATAGCTATGAGGTACTCGTGTACGATCCGGTGGCGGGCGCGTTGAGAACGATCAACGGCTTACCAGTGATGCTGCCCAAGATATCGGAAGAGGAATTACAGGATCTCAGCAAAGCCGACGCATTCGCTAAATTCCTGGTCTTTTTGCAGATAACGGGTTTCGTCCTCCAGCTCGCTTCTCGTATAAAAAAAGCGCTCCCAATTACGCCATTGGAAATCGTTACCCTCTCATTCCTAACGAGCATGGTAGCTACCCTGTGGATGTGGCTCGATAAACCATCCAACGTTGGTTATCCGCTGTACTTCAATCGACGAGGGGATCGAATTACTTCACCTAGCATTCCCTCACAAGGATGGGGGATTTTGGGATGGTTGAAGTCACTGTTCATGACTCCTGCCATTCTCCTGGAGATGATCTGGATGGAGGGCTTGGGTGATCATCGGCAACTGAATTTCGGAAGCACTTGGTTTAAGGTGGCATTTTTCCTGCAGTGCGCCTATATTTTTCTCCTACCAGGCTTGGCGTTTTGTGGATTCTTGATTTCTGCTAACTCAAAGAAGATAATTACGGTCTGGGGGTTCACGTATGTTGCAGTTCCTTTTCCGACCCAGGTCTTATCTTCGCTCTGGAAACTCGCTGCAATCATTATGGTGATCGGCGCTTATTGTCTATGGATCATCCTATTAGTACCTAGCTCCAATGCCGCGAAACATGGGACTCGCAGACTTGCCTGTTATGTGGTGATCTTAGCCTTTATAGCTGCTCGCTTGACTATTCTGGTCCTCAGTTTCATGTCCTTGAGCAATCTTCCTCCTGGTGCTTTTGAAGTCTCGCCTTGGGTGGAATGGTTCCCATTCATTCACTAGCGCATAAACCACCTTACCGACAGCTTTTTCAGTCGCCATGTTCATCTCTTTCAATCACTCCCCTCCTTCCCTACGTGTACTTGCACCTTTCCCTCATGACCCCTTTGTACGCTCATACTCGTTTACTAGTAGGGTGATTCTGTTAATTGACCAACTTGGTAAATGTACTTTGTGAGTACTTTGACTATATGTCATGACAAATTTTGATTTTAGCAACAGTTTCGCAAGGGTTCACATACCATCTAGCACCGAAGCATGAATCTCAGCGACCCCGCATCATGCGGTCTCCGGTGCTCCAGATACAAAGCGAGGAGGCGACTAGTATCCTACTAGATCATTAACGCCACAAGAGCCGAGATGGCTGAAATAGATTTAGGTGACTCAACTGGATCCGGCCAATCTATCGGCCAATCTGGACGGGGGCCAAAGGAAATGGGGTAATCGAGGCATTCAAATCAGTATGAGGCACTGCCTGTCATTGTGGATATCTAGCCTTGGACTCCTTGTCAACATGCGGCGTCGGGCCTCACCGGTTCACCTCGCACCGCCACCCAATGAGCCGATTTCCAACTGAAATCTTACAAGCTATACTCTCGGAGGTGGCTCCCCCTCTAAATGAGCGCCTTTGGCCTCGGTCGCACGACAAATCTGACCAACTTCGCCACGGGCGAGAACACCAAGTCCAAGTGCCACATTTAGCCCAACTCCGCGAAGTATGCTCTTTCTGGTACCAAGTCATTACGCCCATCCTATACTCGATATTTATCCTCACTCTCATCCCACGGGAGAAAATGCTTCGACAACTCGCAGGTCTCCAATTACATCCCAATCTCATCCGCCACCTCGTACTTAGCACAGACGGGTATTGGCACGAATTACGGGCAATGTACTTTCAAGATGCCGAATTGGTGGAGCGGACCCTCAGCTTGTGCACGAATCTCCGCACACTGCAGCTCATCAACATCGAGGGCGTGTTCCTTGGCATACGCCACAAAGATCGCTCACGGATTTTCCAATCAAGTCGTCAAGCTTTATCCAAGCTGACCACGGTAATCATCGGTAGCAAGGATAACGATGCACCCCATCCGGCAATATCCACAGTTCTCATAGGGTTGGGACAAGATATCTGCAATAATCTCACCAACCTCGAGATATCTTGCGGTGCGCTCTCTCGAATGCTCTCCATCAAGCTCCCTTCATCATTTCCCAACCTCTCGCGCCTACACCTCCGGTTCGACAATCAAGTGTCACTATTCTGTGTTCAGCTCCTCTCCAGAATCTTCAGAAGAGAGGAAGGGAGTAGTCTCGTTGTCCCTCTTCAGGAGCTCATCCTCGAATCGACGTGTCTTCCTCCCAGCGTAGAATGGGTTGACTTGTTACTCAGGATCAATGGTCTTCGTTCTACGCTACGCATTCTCGATCTTCGGATCCATCAAGGCTGGCACCAGCAGCGCGACGCTGAGTACTGGGCGTCGCCTAGTCACGAGCAAGTTGCTCTCCACGTTCTCGAGACCTGCCCATCTCTCATCGCATTTCACTACTTTACGCTATTCCCAAGCGACATTCTCCATTCTCTTCCCTCCCGATTGAGGGAGGTGGGTTTGCAAGTTACGGTGCAGTGGGACATAAGTCCTCTTGAACGTAATCATCTAGTGGATCTCAAACCCATCATAAATTGGATACAATCACAGGGGCCAGGCGGAGGAGTAAAGGAGATTGTAGTGTCCTTTGTATCTGTTGTTTATGATTTCACTCTTCCACTACCTTATTATGGCACTGCGGGCAGAGCTGAGGACAAGATTTTGGAGGAGATACCTATTGAAATGCTTGAAGATTGGGCGGCTCTCCAGCAGGAGTGTTCTGCTAGAAGTATTTCACTTGTACGATACCGTGAATAAAGAAGATCTTCTGTGGGATTTGGGATGCTATTCCACTCAATACAAAAGATGACGAATGATTAAACAAATGTGCCAGAAAATCCTAAATTACATTACTGCATAGTAATACTATAGGAAGTCTGAGGCGCAAGTCTCTATATCATGCGCCCCGAGCACGCGTTCGATCCGCTCACGAAATAGGCTTAAACACCCCATTCAAAAAATCTTGGAGTATCACCAAAGTACATCTCAACACCTTTCATGCGACTAAACGACGGATTGAGATAACGACGACACATCTCGCATTTCGACGATTCGTGTTTCTCGCTTCGCTGGGTACATTTAGGGTCTCCGTGTGCCCAAAATGCCTTAAATGCATCAAAGCAACTCGGGTTTGTGACAACGAAAACCTTGATATTAGGGAGGCACCGCAATTGACGAATGACTTCCACCCAAATGCTATCATTCTGAACCAGCTCTAGACGCACGGCTTCCACGTTCAGACCAGTTTTCTCTTGAAAATTGACCAACCCTTGGAGGAAATGATCTAGTCCCCACCCATACACCGAATCCAAGAATGTGGAAAAACGGCATTCCATGACGATTTCGTGATTTGTGTCCATGCCAGAGAGTTTAATGCCAACGTCGTTCAAGCAATCGGATGCCTGATGGAAGGAAAGAATGAGGTGATCGAGTTGTCGGGTTTTATTGGTACGGAATGGAGTGAGCATAGTTGTGATGTAAGGGAACCAGCCATACTCCCGTTGGATCCACTGTGAAAGAAAAACTCGAAGGAGAAGGAGGATAGCGGGCTGCTTGAGAGATTGAGGTTTGTCAATAATTGAAGTGGCGGCTTTGACGCATTAAGATGACGGAGATGTGGGAGAGGGAGAGATTGGCCCTCCAACTTCTTTTCGTAGCCGTCGTTCTGTCCGCCTTTGAATGTGAGCACTTCAATATTTGGACAGCGTTGTATGAGTCCCATTTGTCCAATAACGTTTGCTGTGAACGAGGTCACCGTGAGACGAGTAACCGTCTGAAGACGGGAGAACGGTAGCCACTCCCATCTTGCAAGGCTCGAAACTTCTAGTCCACGGAGTATAGGCATATGGGTCGGAATAAGCCTAAGGAACCAACTCCTGCATCCGTCATCCCAGTCATCCGTGTCGTCAGTAATCATCAAGTTTTTCAGAATAGGTGCAGATAAATGCGGTCGATAGTCTTGCCATTCATATTAAGGGTCTTCTAGACTATCGTGATCCTCGAGAAAAATGTGAAGTGTTTCAATCCTGTGCATGTTGTCAACTATTAGACGCATAAATTGGTCGTACCACTCCTCTGGACGATCTTCGCGTCTCTCCGCTTCCATGTTGCTCAGATAGAATGACCCCCAGAGGAAGTCCTTTTGAACGATGCAAAGAGGCTCGCGTCCAAGCCAAGTTCTGCCCCTGAATGTATGTCCACAGACTTGGATTGCTTAATGCCAGTCCTCCAATAACTATAGACTCGCGTAATTGAAGTCCATTCAAAAAAAGTCGTGGTGTAATGGGGTTCTGTATGTTCTTGAATAAGGTGCTCCAGGACACGAGTGATGGTTTCTGGGAGAAGGAAAGAGATCGGGGCGAGTTCGTTTCTTTGCCGGCGGAGGTGGGGCTGGGGCCCGTTAAAGCGTCCTGCCGTAGCGATATTCACGTCGAGCGCGTCAAGTTGAGCGTTGATGTTCGTGGTGGGGATGCAGAACAAACTGAGGGTATGGAGTTGCGTTCTTTTAACCCAACGAACTGCCAAGAACAGGTCAGAGCCTGGCTCACACCAGCCCTCTGACAAGCGTGTCAGGTATATTTCGCGGTGTGCGTGCGAGAACTGTCTGTTTTTTTGGCTGTCGCAGGTTGCCTTCGGGAAAGCACTGACAATAACGGTCGTCGTTGGCCCAAATCATATGGCGTATCTTTCATAAAGCTGCCGCCCGATTGCTTGAAATAGCTTGTAAATTAACTGAGTTTATAGTACATTCACGAATCCTTATATCGTCCCGCTTCCCTAGTAAGATGCAGTCTGTTCTTAGCTCCTTCTCGACATTACTCCTTGACCCACAATGCGTCATTTGCCCGAGTAAGGCACCTCAACCTCGGGAATGCATTCTTCAAATACTCCATACACTTCTGACATTCCGTCACCTCAGGATGGGCTTTCTTCCGACGGCACTGTGGATCTCCTTGCCGTATGAAATGCTCGAAAACTTCTTCTCCCCTCTTGTCCGGAGCCACGACAGCTTCAACGTAAGGAAAGCCCCGCAACCGCCGTATAATCTCAACCCATCTCCCATGGTTTTCCGCCAGATCCAGCATAAGATGCCTTACTTCCAGACCACCCCCACTCTCAAAGCGGGTCAACCTCTTCCGAAATAAGCTTAGCCGCCTTGCTGTCAATTCTTCGAAACAGGCCGTCAGACGAAGCGCCAGAAATACCTGCTCGTTTGTATCCAATGCAAGCATATAAATTTCTACGAAGCTCAAGGCGTTAAGGCTCTGGTATAGATAAAGAACGAAGTGGTCGAGTTGATGGACTTTGCTGTACCGAAACTGCGAGGTGAATGCAGCAAACTCCCTGAACCAATCATACTCCGGATCCACCCATTCATTGAGCGGAAATTCGAGGACAATGCGAGTGAAGGCGGTGTCCGAAAAATCATAGCCCATCAGCAAGTCGAAAGACGGCTTTACTGCATGTAAGAAGTCGAGTTTGTGAAGTTTGAGCACCCGATGTGGGTACTCATATCCGCTGGTGCCGTTGCCAAAGATCATAAGTTCCCCGACATTCGGACAATAGGATAATACAGCTGACTGGACAAAGCATATGTCATCTTCGTCGTCGTCGTCGTCATTGCAGTTGTCAGAATGGATTGTGAGGCTTGTTACAGTTGGAAGGTAAAGGCAGGGCAACCAATCCAATGTCGATGGCCGCATGTTGCGGACACGGAAGTCACGGAGGTCCGGCATACAGGCAGGAATGAGCCTAACGAACCAACTCCTATCGCCCCACTCATACTCGTCCATATCATCGGTAATAATTAAAGTTCGCAGTGCCGGGGCTGTTAACGAGAGTAGGTGACTGGGAAGGGTAGAATCCAGAACCCAACTGTCGTGGTCGGAAAGAACAATGTGCAACGTTTTGATCCTATACATGTCGCCAGCGACCACGCCGATAAATTCATCGTACCAGCGGCGTGGACGGCCATCGTGTCTTAATTCCTCCCAGCCGCTTTGCTCCAGCGAAACATTCAAAGGCAATCCCTTTGAGCGCTCCAAGAATGCCCGGGTCCAAGCTAGATTCTGCCCTCGGATGCGTGTCCACAGTAAAGGAGCGCACAATGCCACATTCCTCCAATAGCCGTATATCTGTGTAGCCGCTGTCCAATCGAAGAAGCTGATCAGAGTATCCGAAGTGATAGCGTCGTGGATGAGATATTCCAGAATATACGTAACAAGTTCAGGAGGGAGGAAGGAGAGTAGAACCAGCTCGTTTCTTTGTTGTCGCAGATGTGGTAGTCGGCCGTTGCGATTCTCCTGGGTGGCGAGATGCGCGTCAAACAGGTCCAGCTGATGAGCGCGAATATCCATCGTAGGATGTAGGTGTGCCAGCGTCAAGAATTGCACCGGAATGATTGAATTCAGTCCTTTTGAGACGTCAAGAAAGGTTTATATCAATTTTATGGGTCTTTGTCTCCCCAGTATGAAGGGGGATCATTGTCTCTGGAAGGTGCTGTCGTAGCTTATTCGGTCAGCAACGGGTGTTTCGTCATACTGACCTCCTTTGAAGGAGCAAATCAATCCGTCAAAGGCACGCTGGTACATGGTACCGGTAACAAAGCAGTGACAACAAGGAAAATGTCCAGATGAAGGAGAAAGCAGCAATGAAAGGCGGTGTGCCGACAAAGGGACCATACAAAAATTCTTAACAGGCCCAAACACTATATAAAACCAGATAAAAGAATGTGAGGTACCACGTTTACCATGGGGTATCGTGCATATAGCATAGCAAATTCAAAGGTCCAACCATCAACAAACTGTAGTAGGAAATTTAAACACCGAGAAGACCATTGAACCATTTGATACTTGATACTGATACTAGTAAAGCCTAGATATCATCATGATTATTATCGTCGTGACCGTCATTGTGCCATCATTATATATAAAAAAACGGGGACGAGAAAAGTAGAAGGGGAAAGTACCAGAGGAAGAGAAAGGAAGACAGGAGAGGAAGCGAGGAGAGAACAAATGTGGACGGGGAAAGAATTTAGAAACTAGAACGTAGGCGGGCGAGTAGAGAGTAAAGTCAACCAGAAACCAGAGGTAGAGGAGAGTAGAAAAGGAACATGAGTTAGAAGGTTCAAAACCGCATACGCATATAACGGTACTGTAGGTAGGTTAACTAAATTCGAGGAAGCGGAGAAAAAGAGAGAAAAGATTTGGTCAATACTTGATATTACGAAACAAACGAGAGAAGTGAAGCGAGAAAAGAGGTGTAGAGACAGACGGAGTTTTGAACATGGTGGTCAAGTTGAAAAGACACATCAAAACGCAAAGAACGATATGGGTATGAATAGGAAGGGGAGAGAGGTGGGGAGTGCCTTATGAACATGGATGAATCACCGAGAAGGTAAAGCGATACTGTACCAATTTTACATATCGCGCGGCCAAATGCGTGTTTCCTGTGAGAGAACGTAGCAGTAGAGCAGCGTAACGAAACATAACGGGCTTTAGACCATTTGTTGTGGGTTGGGTATATGCGTGAGTAGGTGTTGGTGCAAAGAAGCGTGACAAGGAGCAGAAAGGAAAAGAAACAGAAACGAACAGAGCAGGACACCCTTTTATCGTCATAGTTTAAGTTCAGTCAAGACCCTTCTGGCCAGCATCTGATACTGCCAACCGTCACCACTTGACCGCCTGAATTGAATACCATGCAGTGGCAACCAGGGGACCTATATGAGCATAAGTGATTAGCCCTGCTCGATCAAAAGCAAAATCAAAGCCTTATAGCTACCAGCTTACCTTTACGATGTTAATCTCAAACCTAACACTAAGTGTGCTCTTCCTCATGTTCTCAAATACATCCCTGTTAACCTCCCCACTCGGCAAAGGACTTGTGCTCCTCTGTGCCATAGGCGAACTCGACACACCTTGTGGTTGCTGCAACGACTGTTTCGGCGAACCTGGTAACGAAGGCGAGTGCCTCAATCCAGGAGCCACTGTCGTAGACTGAGTAGGCGTAGGCGTTGAAGGTGTAGCTGTGGGTGTCGAAGTCGACGCCGATGCAGAGACCGAAGCCGAAGCAGGGATCGTGGCGAAATCTCTAGGTATAGGTGGTAAAACCTTGGATTTGGACGATCCAGACACCCCCGAAGTCGTCGATTCTGATTCCGTGATTGCGCCTTGGTCTTTATCTCTATCTTGAGCCTGTCCACCTCCAGAAGTCGAGGAGAAGAACGATGAAGATCCATGGCTAGGCGTAGTAGTCAACGTAGTGGTAGCAACCGACGGTCTTCCAGGTGTCTCCTTTCCATTCATCGCAGACGTGACTGAGAGGATAGTAGCAGTAGCGGTATTAACACTCGCTACATCCGCATCCTTCTCCCTTTCCCGCCCGCTCGACACAGACTTATCCCTACGTTTCTTCCCAAACGACAACTTGCTCGCTTTCTTCACAATAGAATGCCTATGTGTTGGCGTCGTCCTACCAGCGGTCTCACCGGATCCAGATCCTGAACTCGATAATGTCGGTGTGTTCCCAATTCCACGTGGACCAGAGGAGCTACTTGGTGTGAGCGTATGAGTATTCTGTTGATTCGCAGCGGCGGTGGCTGCGAGATTTGAAGGGTCGATGGAAGAGAGATCAATGGATGGAACGTGGATGCATTCAAATCCAGTTCTCGTCTCCCGATACTGAATTTGCATTCTATCCAAAACTCGTCGAATATCGCCCTTGATGACCTGAGGCGCCTTGGTTGAAGTAGTCGCCACACTGTTAGAAAAAGCAAACAAATTAGTCAATGAACAACGTCCAACAAAAAGGACAAAGAAGCAAAGCGAAAACGGGGGCACAATAGCAGCAATCCCACATACCTAAACAATCCCTTCAAGAACACAGGCTTAAACTCCCTCTCACTTCCACTTCCATGTCCGGCATCACCCTCCCCATCACCATCCTCATGCTCCTCCAACCCATTCTCATCTTCCTCATTAATCCTCTCTCCCATCTCCCCAGTTCCACTAGTCGACGTAGCCAACCCTGGTGCACCAACACCTCCAGGCCCAGCAGTCCCAACATTGCTAGGCCGAGCACCGTTCCCATACCCAGTCGACGGTCTCCTATGTCGACTAATCGATCCGACAATCCCGCCCAAAGCCCCGTGCCCATGCTGCGTAGAAGAGAACAATGCAGCGCCCGTACTACTCCTCCTCTCATGTCTCGCCGCTCTCCCATGCGGATCAAGCAACGTCGCCGCCCTCCTATGCGCCGGACTCGCATTTGCACTGCTCGCCGGAGGAGCAGAACTAGGCGGTGTAGGCGTCGACGGAGTAGTCGAGAACGGCTGACTCTGTGAATGCGTAATCGCCCTATTATAGTCAATCGAATCATCTCTCCCGTTCCCATGTCCAGGCGCACTCTCCGTCTCAAACCGATCCCTCACAATGGGCGAGGGCGGCACCATTCCTCCCTTCTCGTCCACACCAGTACCGCCCGTGTCAGTCGAAAACCTCAACGATCCAGTCGTAGATCCCGTCTGTCTCCCTCCCACACCAGCACCATGCGGCCCATGCCCGCCAATCAGCAGACTTCCAAACTTCCTCACGAGCGTTGCACCTCCACTCGAAATAGTCCCCGTGATAGTCTTGTGGTCCTTCTCCCCTCTCTCCAACCTTTCTCTCTCCTTTTCATCATACCCTCCTGCCGCAGCGAACGTCGTAACCTCCGGTCCAGCAGTATGCGGAACAACATGACTAGGCTGAGGGGGCTGCAAGAGTGCTCCTCCTTGCGGTGCAGTCACAGTCGGAGTAGCCGGGGTAGCGCCCATCTCGTCAACAGGCTCAACACCGCCGACGCCGCCCTCCTTCTGCCCATGTCCACCAAAGAACCCGCCCCACGCCTTGCCAACCGTCGACGGCCTCTGGCTGTACGAATGGCTCCTCCTGTGCTTCGACTCGGGCGGTGCCTTTGGCAGCTCCTTCCTCGTGTTCGCCGCTTGAGCAGCTATCAACTGTGCATGGGCCTGGGCGTTTGCCTGGGCTTGTGCTTGTGCTTGTGCTTGTGCTTGTGCCTGCAACTGAGCAGAAACAGCCGCAGAAGGCGATGGGGGAGGCAATCCAGGATCTCTAGGTCTAGGCTGAGGATGGAACCCAGTGTGTGGGTGTACTTGAGCAGTCGGAGTAGGAGGTGCAGGACCATGATGCGCGAACGAGGGTGTAGTAGGTGAAGGAACTGTGTTGTCATACGACATTCCAGAATAATGCGACGTCTCCGGAACAGGCAATCTGGGAAGGGGCATTGAATAATCTGCCTTGATAGGATCCTTTCTCGGCGTTGCCGAAGACGTAGTCGACGTTGTCGTCGCAGCAGCGTTGGCCACAGCAGGAGGAGCAACAGGCGAAGCTGAAGGATGTCCAGCAGCCGGCGACGAATAATGCGGTTTCTGTACCTCCTCCCCTGCTCCCGCTCCTCCAACCATCACAGTGCCTGTAGCCGTAGCACCCTGCTGCGCACCCGTCTTCTCTTGAATGCTCAACTGCGAGCTTGCAAACTGTCCAGGTCCATAGACCTTCTCCCTCTCCAACTTCTCTCTTGCCAAATAATACATAGACACAAGCGGATGGAACCCCCGCGTGGGATCCAAAGGTTCCTTATCCCCACTCCCCCAAAATCCTCCTCCGCTTCCTCCAGCTCCACTACTACCACCAGCACCACTGGACGCAATATGATGCTGCGACCCAGGCGGCGAGTTCCCCGACGTAGAAGGACTATTCGGTGGCGAGGACGCAGGCGAGAACAGCTTCCTCCTATAAAACTCGAACCCAGAGAACCTCTTTGACCTTTTCGACGGCGTAGGAGGCTCTTTGCTGTTTGGCGACGACCCTCCTCCATCATACGACGAAATCGCCAAAGTCGATCCGGATAGACTTTCGTTCCCAGCTCCGCCGCTTATCCCAAGGCCCAGCCCCCATCTTCCGTACCCATTCAGAGCGCCACTCCCTCCTCTCTTCTTTTCCCAGTATTGTACGGCTTTGAGGTACGTGTCTGATCTCAAAATTGCTTTCAGGTTCTTCTCAACGTCTTCGTCTTTCCCAAACTCGAACCCCTTCATGCCCTTGATGACCTCCTTGTCAAGTTCATCTGCTCTCAGCGGTTCACGGTGAAGCACGTGGGTTTCGGGTGGGCCAGGGAAACCGCGATTCATCCAAGGGTGGTTGAGGACTTCCTTAAGGGACGCCCGAGCAGCTGGATTTGTGACCAACATCCTGCTGAGGAGGTGCTTGCATTCTATTCAGAGTCAAGAGGAAGTAAAGATGACAAAAGGGAGAGGATAAAGAACGTGAGACAACGCATATAACCACGAAGAAAGCGAGAAAAGCAGAAGCACGATACGCACCATGACTCAACCAAACTGGATACTCGACCAAACCTCTCTTGATCTTTGCATGCAGCGCCGGCATGCTCTGATCATCGAACGGTACTTTCCCGCAAACCAGCACATACAACACTACACCAAAACTCCATACATCAACCTCGGGACCTGTGTAAACCTTCGCATTGAGCAGCTCCGGAGCGGCAAAATATAGCGATCCACAAAATGTCGAGAGGTGCGAGATGGGATCATAGAGGTTTGAGAGACCAAAGTCGATTATTTTGATGTTTCCTGTTTGGGAGATAAGGATATTCTCGATTTTGAGGTCTGCAGAGATGAGAAGGATAGGTGGTCAAGGAGTTAGTAAATTTACGGAAAGACGGTGATAACACACACCCCGATGAACAACGTTGTTCTGATGACAATAATCCAACGCGCTCCCAATTTGTCTCGCAAATTTTCTGGCGACCCTCTCTCGCAGTCTCCCATGACTGATAATATAATCCAACATCTGGCCACCGTTAACGTACTCAAACACCATGTAGTAATGATGCTGATGCGTGATCATTTCTCTCATGCCGCAGATGTACGGATGATGGAGTAACATGCTTAATGCCGCTTCGCGCATAGTCCGAATTTCCTTAGAGGCGTCTTTGGCTGCCTGAGACTTGGCGTTGGCATCACCATTTGTGGCGGAAGGGGGTGCTGGATGAACCCGTGGAAGAATTTTGATCGCGAGCTGAGGAAAAAGACAAAAGCAGTTAGGATTTGACTCATTACAAACACAACACGGGAAATGAAAGCAAGAGGGGATAGGAAAGCAAAACGAGACAAGCGGAATTTACCTTTTCACCCGTAACGTTATGCGTGGCCAACTTGACTTTTCCCATACTGCCGGCACCCAAAGTTTTACCCAAGGTATAGTTTCCCAAAACTCTATTTGAGCGTGATCTGCTGCTGGATTGAGTTTGGGAGTGGGACTGCGAATGTGACTGGGACTGAGAGTGGGACTGAGATTGGGAATGCATTTGGGATTGGGACGAGGATGAAGTTGCACCTCCGCCGCCGTCTCGTCCAGATGGTGGTGCACTGCCTCCTCCGGAGGTTCCGGTTCCCGTCCCGTGTCGTCTTGAGGAAGAATGGTGAGATGATTCGTCGCCGTTGTATCTGTCGTAAGCATTCGTGTTGGCTGAGGGGGGCTGGGGGATGTAATACTGGGGCGGCATGGACACAGGTCTTGGTCTATTAGAGGGCTGGATGGCTCTCTGATGGACGTTGAGGACGGGGGTGGTGGGTGCTGCGGGGTGCGCGGTGGGGGCTGTGGGGTGATGTGAAGATGGTCGTGGTGATGGAGGAGGAAGAGGGTGGTGGTGGTGTTGGTATTGTTGTTGGAGTTGGTCACGGTGTTGGTGCTGCGTATTTGTTGTTGAACTGTAATCGGTCTTGCTAATACCCTGGTCCTCGTGTCGATAATCCGCGTTCATTTGATTATGGGCATTGCCCTGGGGGAGGGAGGGCGTCTGAGCAACGAGCGCTGGGGGAGGGGGAGGAGATGGGAGGGATTCAACGTCTTCAGGCACTTGGTTCAACTGGCCAGGCGACATGGAATGATGACTCAAGAGAATCGTAATCCCAGGGCTTCCGTAAACTCAAATACCCGACCCCACAGTCGATGAGGAGAACGAAAAGCAGAACAGAAAGACAAGTCGCTGCGAGCCTGGACGATGGAGACTTGGTCGATGGGAAAAAAACATAAGCTAAAAAACGGTCCTGTGTTGTCCCATCATTTCCGGAACAAGACACCGTCCAGCACCAACTACAGTATCTACATGTCACCCTCGGTCGGACTACCCCCGCCGCCAGAACCCCATCATGTCCTCTCTTTCTCCTTCTCTTCGATTGCTGGTAGCCACCGCACCGGGTGGCGGTTATACATCGGCCACGGCGGCAGCACCACCTATTTCGAGATGTTAACCGACCCAACACCGAACACCGCAGACCATGTCACTCACCAGCGCAAGGAGCACAGCTGAGCCCCCAAAGATGCTGAACGTCACCCGCAGCGACTGCAGCGAGAATCCCGCCAAGAAGGACACAACCTGGAGCAAGTGAGAACAGAGTACACCGCGTAGTGTGTCACACACCGTCGCGGCCACCAGCACGATGCGTGCTATCCTGTCCACCAGCTGCTGTCCGACGAAATCCTGCACTAGTTAGCACAACGCATCGCCTGATAATCGGAGCAAACTCACAATCCTTCCTTCCGTCAATTCCTGTAGACTCATGTTCAGCTGGGTATTAAGCAAGGTGTCTTGACGTGGTGGGTGTGACCAAGTTTGGATATCATGGACCTGGAGGACACGTGTCCGAGACCTCGTGGACCTTCGTCTTGCTGGTAGACAAGTGTTTTTTTCACACCTAGTCCATCACCAAGTGCTTCGCCAATTGACAATCTCAGAGTCAAAAGTCGATCCAGCGCCGCTCATCCTCCGGAATGCGCTGCAGAGTTCTCCATACGCGAATACATGAATTCAACAGTAAAGCGTTGCAAGTCCCAATTCTCCTACTGAAGGTTCGGGCACCGGAATACGGGATATAAACTACCTTGGGATGATAACCAGGCAATCCCATCTCTTCAACTGATTGCGTAAAGATCTCTTTGGTACCAACTGGCATTTGGCACCACGGAAAGTATGCTAATTAATTACCTCGTATAGAAAATAGTTTCATATGAAATACGTATCATCACAGAATTGTATTCCATGTGCCATTCTTCGCGAAGGGTAAGGAAGTGCATCGGGCGTGGTTCTACTTCAAAAACTCACAATCCCTCTCAATACCAAAAGGGGATGATCTTCGCTCTCAAAACATATTTATTCAGGGCCGATTGGGCATACGTAACGCCAGTAAGAACCAATCACACTTAATCCATCATTACTTATACTTGAACACGGAATTTTCAGAGGTAATAGCAACTATCTCCTCGGTAATGCTAGCCAGCATATCAGCCGTAGTCAACTGCGGCTTCCAACCAAGTGCGCGGGCGCGCTTAGCCCTGCAGCGGGTGTTTGCGGCATGGAGGAAATAATACTGCACCCAGGCGTGACAGAAAGGTGGCAAGTTAATGGAATCTGGAGTAACAGACAAAACTACACTCACGGGACCAAAATATTTCGGCAGCTCCTCTTCAGTAAAGCTGTTATATTCTGCTATCTTCGACTTTCCAGTATAAAACAAAGCTTGTCCAATAGCCTTGGACACTTCAAACGAGGTATATTCGCCGTTCTCATCGAAGTAATATCCTTCCCTTCCATGGGGTGTACCAACTGGGTCGGAAAGAATCGCATTGAATAGCACGATATAGAGGTCCCCAACTGGTTTTAGCCCAGGTGCGTACGCATCAGTGTTGCTAACCCAGAATGGAAGAGCATATTTATACCTTCTTCAATGTTCGCAGCGGTCCAAACATTCTTTCCCTCCCCGACCACACCAGCCTGTCCCCTGAGGAGAGCAGCACGAATAAGAATCGGAATCTGAAGCGAGTGAGGGTTCTGAATCCCAAGGTCCACTAATTTCCCTTTTGCCAGTCCCCAGATAGTAGCAGGAAGGACAATGTAGGTCCTAACATAACCTATATAAGGTATTAATTGAAAACTGGCTCGACATGAGCAACGGAATGAATACAGCTTACCTGCTTTGTCTGCTTCGACGATCTCAAGGTCGACGTTTCTGTGAATCTGAGTGGGAGGCATGGCCTCGATTTGTTCGACGTTGTCGTCTTCATAGATAACCTCGGAGGCATATGCACCTTTAGCGGCGTCGGCGAATGTGCCTATTGCGACACAATCAGTCGACTTCAGTTATCAGAATGGAGAAGGAGCGCACCAGTTCCAGACTGCGAATACGGGGCGTTGAGTTCAATGCGACGAGAAAAAAAGCAGGATCACTCACAGTATGAATGAAAGCAGGTAGGACCCCCGTCTCTTGATGCCTCTGCTTCGAACCCCTCAACATGGCTTGCACCGCCGGAAGGTTGTCAGAGTCTGCCTGCAAGACGAGATAATGTCAATAACCGGATGTGAGCACGCAGCCTTCCATTACCGTGGAGAAAATAAAATCAGCTTGAGATGCAAGCTCCTCGAGCAGTCCAAGATCCGACAGAGACCCGAACACAGCGTTGACACCAAGGTCTTTCAACTTGGCCGCCTTGTCTGCATTACGGACCAGGGCAGTAATGTTGAAGGTGGAGGAACTGGGGTGCTCCAGTAGCCTAACAAGCACCGCGCCGCCTATGTAGCCTATGACGCGCAAAATAAATGACGACAGCCAGGAGGGGAGTAACACTGAACAGGCCTACCAGTGGCACCGGTTAAGAAAATATTGATCTTCTGCGACATGATAGATATTTAAGTCCTTGGTTGAGCGAGCTCGAGAATATTTAATGAGATGAAGTTAAGCGTGCAATAAGTAAAAAAACGATACATACCCTATACCCTACTCGCTATCTTCAAGTACAAGAACCGGCCGTTCTAGAAAGATAGCACAGCTTTATTCCTCCAAGTTCATACCATAAAGGTCCTATCGCCGCAGTGATTACCAATACATATTCATTCGAAGAACCCTTATGAGTGTCGGTGGTCGTCCTGTCGCTGTCTCGAAACCAGGATAGAGAACATTGGGGAGGATGTAACAACCCCATTTTTCCCGTTCTGGTACACCCGAGAACCGAGGTAAGGGATGTGCTAGCTATCAACATATTGTAGTGAGCGTAGGATGTGTAAGCATTCCCAAGGTCTACAGCACCTGATACAAGCTTCACAATTCGTATATTCATACCTGATAACGGTCGGCCTCCGCAGAAAAAATATATACGTTTGAGTGAAGCTCCGAGAAACGTTGGACAGAGTGGTTAACTTGGGACTTGCCACTATGATCGACCTGCCGATCACGAGAAGACATTTCCTACTCTGGCAATCGGCAATCGCAAGGTTGATTGGGATGGGTACCTCCAACCTTCATGCATAGAGCGTTGGTTATAGAAGCCAAATGAATACAAAATAGGTACCTACCAGACTTCTCATTTAATATACTTTGGAACGACAGCGCCTGAAGGAGTCCTTTGGCTAGCCCAAACAATTCATGATGCGCAAGGAGGGTCTGTGCGTATGCCAGCCGCCAGAAAGGGTTTACGTGCATAGGGTTTAGGGGATTTCCTCAACCTGCCAGTGACAATTCGACACATCATGGCGAAACCTGGAACTAAGCGGGACAACAGCCTGTCAGGGAGCACAGCAGTTGTCATCCATCGAAGATAAAAGCCCCGCGAGTGAAAATCTGACCCCCCGCTGGTACCAGATTTTTTCCCGACGTGTTTGTATCTCGTCTGGGTTGGTGTTGTGCTTGAGACTTTTCCAGCTGGCGCTCTGTGACAAGAACACAGGCTCTATAGAGGTCGCATTCTGTACGAAACTACATAAGGTTCATCTAGCGACGTGGACTTCATATCAACTCAGTCTCAGATAAGCATTTAATTACATCCCACCTAGCACAGCACCCAAAATTATTAGGTAGCAATCAACACACAAAACCCGAAAAATAACCAGTAATACACAAATTAACCAACCGTGAAAATCATTGCAAAATCTATTACAGCTTGAATTCTTGGTAGCTTAATGCCCAACCGTCAGACTTCAATGCTTCTATGGCTTCATCTATGAGGTCCATTGGGACGAGGATGTAATCCGTGTTCCTATTAAATGCGTAGACATCATGATAGTGAGTATGAATGACGAGCTCAAGAAAGGAAAGCAAAGAGGTAAGGAATGACGACAGTTGCGTCCAGTAGCGGGAATGCAAAATGAAATGGAGGCAAAACGAAGTGAAGAGGGTGTGGTGCGCATTGGACTGCGAAAGCACTGCATTGGGCAGACGGGCTTGCTTGGCAGTCCAACAAAGACCATAACTCCAATGGTGATCACTCAGGAGAAATAGGACTTACCAAGTAGATAACGTGAAGACTGGTACTTTGGCTTCTTTCAGCGGAACAGTCAAAGCAGCCATAACCCCAATTAAGCCTGTTGCAATCAAAAGCGTCAATCAGCCGGGTCAAGAGCACAAGACCACGAAGGCCAATAGATTAGGAAGTCCAAGCCGATCGCATCAGCGACGCTTCAAGCACCAATACCTACCATGTTCCATCGGTCCTCTAACTTTTAAACACCTCCAATTAACAAACCCTTTCACCTTCTCTGGGGCATCCTTCCAACTCTCACCCACAACCGAAATTTCCTCGCTAGTCCTTGTAACACTCAACAACCTCTCCGTTCCACTTCCATAGACGATATCAGAAAGCAGCTGAGGTAGGAGTTTCTCCGAGGTTGGGAACTGAATTACGAAGAAGGGCTCGAGGAGGACTTCAATTGAGAGGATAGAAGGGTCTGAGGCTGCTGGAGGAGGCATCTCGTGCGATGAGGTTGGGTGGGGTAGAAATAAATTGGAACTAGGACAAGGAAGAGATTTGGATGGGGTGGGTTTGAGAAGTGTCGGGGACACAGGCTAAAAAAGCTCAAAAAATGATCACGATTCGTAGCTACACCTTCTCTATACGGTACGGTGTTATAAATCACGATCAGCAATTAGCACCCCAGAATCCAAATCTTTGCATGTCGACCGCTTGCAGCCGCCTGCTCGAATATTCTGGCAAGGTCTCAAAAATCCTAGCCAGTGGCGAAACGACTGTGGTGTGATTAACCCATTCCCCTGGCTTGGGGCTTTCCGATTCCGCTCCGAGTTCAAAGTGCGGGTCCGAAAGTTTCACGGAGGCGAAGGCGGGGACGGCGACAGAAATCCGTGGACCTCCGCGCATCGGAGGGAGCCCGACGCATCAAACAAATTCATTTCATTGCACAAAACAAGAGACCACACGATGAGAGCTAACTATGTATTAGATTAAACAAGAAAAGGATATATGAGCTGACGAGACGGTAACATATCGCGATTCATCCCAAAATTCCTAGTCAAGGAAAGTAGAAATTCAACTTGAATCTAATCGTCGCCAATCTTCGGTGCGAGGTAGTAACGGATATGTCCTTGACCAAAGTCATATGACACCTAACGCGATGACCACCGTCAGACAAGATTTACGCTATCAAACTATGCAAAGAAACGTACTAGTAAAGGAACATCGTTACTCATCATCAGCTGAACCTTGGATGACAAGCTCGAGCTCTTGGAGAAATTGACGAGGTACTTGAGCGAGAAAGTAAGAGAGACGTGTTGATTCATCTCAATTACAACACCTCCCGGACCATCGTCCTCTTCCTCAGATGCCTTTTTCTTGCCTTTAGAGGCGCCGTTGGTCTTGGCGCGTTTTGAGGGTTTATCACTATCCGACTACAAGGAGAAAGGGGTGAGCAACTGTGCACAACAGATACGAGTAGAATGCATCGTACCTTCTTTTTGCGCTTCTTATTGCTACCATCCTCATCCTCATCTTCCGCATCCTGCTCTTCCTCTCCATCCTCATCAGCAGTAGGCCTAAACTCCTCCGAATCGTCCTCCATCTCAACATCCTCCGTATTCTCCTTCTTGACCTTTGCCTTCTTCTTCGAACTCGACTCTTCCTCTTCTTCCTCTTCATCATCGTCCGCTTTCGATTTCTTGCTCGAGCGACCAGAAGAGCCTTCCGATTGCCTCAATAGGACGTTCCCGTTGGCGGCTTCACCGTCACTGGCAAAGCGAACTCCTTCCTTGCTCACTTCGATACGAACGCTTTCACCCAGTTGCGATAGGTCGCGAACGATGCGAGAGAACTCGGCAGAAGGCATGGTAACACGGGCGTCGTATTCTGTATCTGGAATGCCGAGGGTTTCCGCGTCGATGTCCATGAGTTTCATATCATACTCAGCGATACGGTCCGAGTCTAAATCCAATAGCGGTCAACAAACGGCAAACGCGACCTTGGAGGGGAAACGGGCGATGTACTCACGCTTTGCTTCATAGACAAGGTTGAGAACATCTGCCTCATCTGCTGCTTTGAGAGTGACCATATCGTCATCTTTGGCGCACTTCATTACTTTTGTGAGACTGTTCAAGTTGACGCCCAACGGCATGGGACGATCGCAGCGGTACTTTTTGAATCCACTTGCTTGGAGCAATACGGATACCAAAGCGACGTGCGAGTTGTCCATGGCCTGGAGGTTTACTCCCTCCTCGTTACATTCAAAGTTGGCATCGGTAACCAATTCTTTGATGGCTAATTGAAATGAGGAAGGGAATGTGAGATGAGAGGGGAAAGCTTACAATCGAGGAGTTTCTTGAGGATAGCAGCTTCGGCGAGCTTTGCTTCGAGCATGATTTTTGTGGACGAGGGGGATGAGTTGGACGTTGAGAAAGAAAATGGGCGTGACTTGGGACGCGTCCTATACCTTCACGCTGTGTCACGCTAGCACGTGAGTTAGTTTTGTCACGGGGGCAACGCGAATGTTCGCCAGTAGCAAGACATTACAAGTGGCATACAAATCGATTACAGTTAACAAGTAGTACAGCCTCCCAAAGCACACTCAACTTTGCTTGGGGCACAAAAATACCCATCCAAAACTCCTGACCTCCTCCCCCTTCGCACCAAAATACAACTCCGTCTCATATATCCAGTTAGCACACCCTACAATGCAATCTTTCATCTGCTGTATGAGCGCGTGGATATCTTCCTCCGTTTCAGATGATCGAATAGCTTGACCGCGTTTGCTGCCATGACTTGGCGAAGGAGATGATACCTCTGGCGCAGTGGAAGGAGGTGGTGATACTGTCTTCGAACGCCAGAACGGTATCCAGGACCATTGACTACACGACGAAGCATCACCAATATCCGACGTCGTAGCCTGCACTTGATCCCAAGGCGAGCTTGAGCTTGTACCATAAGATGGCTCAATTAACTCCTTCTCGATCTTCGCAAATTCAGCAAGGTTGCGCTTGATAAGTGCTCCAGTGTGATTTACGGCTCCTTGTACAGCCAACTCTTCCTCGTTCATGAGAACTGTAATTAAGTTGTTGGTGTTGTCGTGTGATTGCGCGACGTTGAAAGAAGCAATATCCTATAGCCAGCTGAGATCCAGGCATGGGGTCGGATTGATGGGTACTCACCAAAACGCAGCACAAAACACTGATAGTAGCCTCTCGCAACGCTTGCAAGTTCTCTTCATCCTGCGTCTTAAGATCGGGAAGCCTCAAACTTTGAGCAAGTTCAAGAAGCAGGAAGACCAACTCCCATCCACTAGCTCGTCGCCACTGACGCATATATATCTCCGCATCAGGGCTATCAACCAGGCCACCACCTTCCCGAGTAAATCTGGTTCGCAAAATAGCCAATTGGGCGGAACGATAACACTGTACGGCTTTATCAAACCGCATTTTCCACGACTCGCTGGCATTGGTTGAAATGAGCCGGGATATGCGTGGAACTAGGCTATAAGGGATTGAGCACATGGAAACTAGGCCTCCGAAGAATACATACTGCTTATAGAGATCATGCTCTTCTAATATCTCCACACCACTCCTTCCACTAACATCACTTTCAAATTCCCAACCACTTTCACGCAAAGACCCCACGCTCCCTAACCTTCCATACACAACGAACACGACTGTCAGCACATCAGTTAACAGTCTAAGTTGGGGCGCATCAACGGTCGGAAAGCACAGAGCAGCGAGCAACCCCGCCTTGATCGACTTCAACCCGTCTAATTCCGCTGCTGCAAGTGCAAGTTTCGGGGCGGGGCCTGAAGCCAGGCTCATGAACCAGGCCTCCGAGGCTTCAGTCGCATCCCGGCAATACCTGTTTGTTCGTAGTTCAAATGGCCGCGTTAGATTGAGGAGATCAGGAAGTTGAAAACTGGTTCGAGTTGACATGATGTTGGTCGATTAGTCGATTACCGCGAGGCAGGTTACAGTATCGGTTCCGTGCCAGCTATGAGGAAAATGTGGGATAGGGATGAAGAGAAGGGCCGCGTACGCTGCCGTCATTGCAGT
>KB722745.1:371372-397560 GCA_000349905.1 Volvariella volvacea V23 | reverse complement strand
GATTCTCGATCATCATGCACCCAACAACCTTATCTTCTCTGATGTGGAGGATTGGCGACGTTCTATCAGGGGTGGCCTGCAGAAACACAATACGGCCTCAGGACGTACCTCGGACGACTCTCAGTCCACTACGGCCACCGGACCCGCCGCCATCGTCGTTGGTCTAGTCGTTGGTGGTATCGTTGGTAGTGGTATAGGTGCTGCCATTGATAGTGTTGCCGCTGGTGTCGTTACCGGTGTTGGTGTTGCTATTATTACTGGTATTGCCATTGTTGTCAGTACTTAGGGTTTCGAAGTCGTGCATCCATCTGCCTGTAGTGCGTGGGCGTAGTTGGTATTGAAGGAACTTGTACGAGGCGCACAATGGTGCTGAGTACGAGCTTTAAATTTGCAATATGACGGGCGTCATATTGCAACCCCTGGGCCTCCGCCGGGTGTGACATGTGACTTGCCATCATTCACACGGTTTGCATACCCCGAAATTCCTGTTGTGTTGTTGTTTGTGAAGGAAGAATTCATATTTTCATCCACCAATCTGCCTCATACTCATTTACTCGCAATCTCAAAGCCTCCTATGTTGGCATGGTATAAATGGCGCAGGGGCCTTTGGCAACCTAGGACTACCGTGACACTGCATACTTTGGGAGTCATACGATGATTTCATGCTCCAATCTAGATGAACGGTGAAAATATTCTCCATTCGTTGAACACGTATAATTACCGGCAAGGAACGTTATTTCTCCAAACTAGCGATACGCAATGAACTATGTAATGTATTCACAAAAGGCCCAGAAATTCATTTAAGGTTGATTCACGATCATTCCCGAGGCTCCTGAAACCGAAGTAGAAATGGAAGGAGTTTGAAGAGGGATATATATGGTGATCAGCGACCCCAGGATAGGCATACAGAATATATGCTATATGCTTGAAGGGTACGTAAAGGCATTTACCTTGGCATTAGTATTGATGCTGCTGTATTAAAGTATCCGCCTTACGCGTCTGTGTAGAATCATCTGAATATAAGCGACTGGATTGATATTTCTTTGGCTACCTCAGTTGCGTTTTTTGCATTTATTCGAACATTGCCTTCACAAATAAGATAAAAAATTGAAGAAGTGCCATTGTGGTCGCAGAAGAGAGGTCTATTTGAGCAACCCGTCGTTCATCAATGATAAATCCTCAAGGAATAAATGCAGAACAAAAGACTCGAGACGGGAGCGCCACTTAGTCAAGTCCTTCACCTCATTCAGGGCATCAGGCTCAGAACTGTCACTTGCATTACGCATAGAATTCCAAATGGGCGTGTCCTGCATTAATTCGCCCTAAACAACGTGTTGAACATGCTCTTAGAGTGGCTGATGATGTACATGTCAGCTGTCAGTAGGCAAGAGCTGAATCAACACAAACGCCCTGAAATGAATTAACAGGATAACATACAAATCAACACACCCTACCAAGAACCGTGTCGTAGCGCCTCTCCAAGACAATAAATTAACGCACATAGATTTGCTTGGGATAATGGTGGGCATCTGGATCCCCTTCACTATCCTCAGCGCATCTTCTAGTGGGGCAGCTACTACTGCCTACTGCTATCGATAGAATGCCAAGAGATATGGCCCTCGACTACGCCCGTGGTCACAGGGTGATGTCAAGAGCGCGAGGCGTAGCTGTTCGCTTCCCCAGTTCCAAATTGATATGACTATTTGAGTCGTGGAAGGTTTGTGAAAGAAAGGCAGCAGCATGGCGAAGATATATATTACATGACAAAACCAACCGCTGCTCCGTACTTCCAATCCCCCACCCGCACCTCGCTGAACCCTTGCAGCTTTCTCTCGTTTTTGTGCATAATCCCAGGTCCCCTCAGGCCATGCCACCAATACCCAACGTCATTCTATTTGGTGCACCAAGATGTGGCAAGAGCTCCATTGTCAATATGATCTCTGGCTCCGACGCTGCCCAAGGTTCGCCAGGCGAGTTCGAGAGCCGTTGTTATCAAGTACCGATCTTCGGTCAGACGTTCAACATCTGGGACACGCCAGGCCTCGAGGAAAACCAAAGTGGCGCCATCTCTGATACGGCGGCAGTCATCAAGTTGTATGGCCTGTTACAGAGCCTCGAGGACGGCGTCAATCTCCTGATTTTTTGCATGCGCGCTCCTCGAATAACGGGAATAGCGGCTAACAATTGGACCCTTTTCCACGATGTCTGCGATAGGAAAGTTCCCGTCGTAGTCATTGTCACCGGGCTTGAACAACAAAGCGGAGAACCTGGTGGAATGAATAGCTGGTGGTTCAACAACAAGAAGCACTTCGAAAGGTCCGGGACAGTTCCGACCAGGCACGCTTGCATAACGACGATGCGAGGAAAAGAGATTAAACCTGGGATATTTACTTATGGCCAGGAGTACAACGAATCTAAAGAGAAGGTGTCGAGGTTGATCATGAGCGCCGCTCTAGAGACCGCATGGGGTGTCCCAAAGACAGGATGGCCCAAGCAGGTTCTTCGTACTGTTTATGACTCTGGTAGCAAGGAACTCGAGGGGATTATAACGATGAGTGATTTTGGTGAAAAAACGGTGCGGGGGTGTAGGATGAGTGAGGGGGAGGCTATGGTCCTTCCTAGTGCCTTGGAGCGTCACGAGAAGGGTAAGCTCCAGAAGCTCCAAACATTGGACATATGAATAATGCCGCAATAGGATCCTCAAACACCTCTGCATATGAAAAACAGGGCGTAGAACATGTGAAGACAAATTTGCCTGAAGGAAGAACAGACGTCGTTTCGTTCGCCGGTGCTTTGCCAAGCGATGTTGATATAGAAGGTGTAGGAGCTAGACAGAAGTTAATCGGAGACCAGCTCTATGACTCCAAGTTGATGCTCCTGTTTCTATTCATTCCAGCCCTTCACCTTGTAACTCTCAAGTTGCACACACTTCTTCAATTTGACACCACTCAAAGTCCCCGCGTCTACCCTCGTCAAGAACCTTCCGAGGACCCTTGCGACCCTTCACGTTATCGTTCTTTCATGTCTCTCCTATGGACCTGCATTACAACTATCTTGTTATTCTCGTGGCGTTGCATCCACCCCAACATCCCCGATCCCCGAGTGGAGGCTCAGAGACCACTGACTAATAGGTGGATAGCCGGGCTTTGTGGGATTCTTGCCCCAGAATTGGTTTGGGTATGGGCCGCTAAAGAGAGTAATTTCGCCTTGAAAGTACAAAAAGACGTTTCCTCCAAGTTCCCTGAACGTGCGTACTTCTCACTTATGGAGTATGGTGATGGTAGTGATATGACTTTTAGCGTATCCGTGGACATTAACCCATAGCTTTGTCCTCTTAATGGGTGGTTTTAGGATCAAGGTTGGCGACGAGTATGAGGTCCTGGTGTATCGTGATTCCAGGCTTACGAGGTCCGGTGTCACCGAAGACTCGAAAGCTGACTCGGATATATTACCCAAGATATCCGAGAGGGAGTTGGAAGATCTCAGCAAAAGCGATCTTTTCGGAAAACTCCTAGTCTTGCTGCAAGTAGCTGGTTTTCTGCTCCAGTTTATTTCTCGCATGCTCAAGTCACTCCCTATAACCTCGTTGGAGATTCTCACCTTTTCGTTCATTATGAACACAGTTGTTGTCCTCCCATTCTGGATCAAGAAACCGTCCAACATCAACTTCCCACTGTACTTTGATCAACAAGGCAATCGAATACCCTCACCCAGGCCCCCCTTTCCCGGAGGGGGTGGTTTTTTCAATCTAATAAAGTCTATTACGCTGAAGTCTATTATTACGCTACCTGTCACAGTGGTCAGGTATTCGAAGGCGATGGTCCGAATGAAGGAAATAAATGACGAGCAATTCAGGAGCGAAACCTCTACTAGCAGGTTATTCAATGCTCTACTCTATTCGACATGCGGATACATACTTGTCCTACCGGGACTCGCATTTTGGGGTCATCTGGTCTCTTCCAAGTCAACAGAGGTCAAGACAGCCTGGGGACTCAGTTACGTTGCGACCCCATTCCCAACCCACGTCCTCTCTCTTCTCTGGGAGCTTGCTACTATTTCCGTGCTTGTGGCAGCTTATTGCATACTATTCATAGTGGTGCTCAGATTTCGATCAAGTCGCTTATGGTTTCGGGTGTTTTTATACGTGATGATCTCCATCTTCATTCTAGCTCGATTGACCATCATAGTTCTCAGCTTTGTGTCTTTAACCAAGCTCCCCTCTGGTGCTTTTGAAGTATTACCTTGGGTAGATTGGATTCCATTTGTCCACTGATGTACCCTCTTCCCCCATGGCTAGTCCCATGTTCATCTCTTTTTTCTGTACTTTTCCTATTCACCACTGTCCTGGAAATGATTCACTAGCTACTACACACCACCATCTTACGCGGCCCATCGAATACACACTTCTATACTTCCCTGAGTTTGGTACATGTATATCTCGTTTTCTCGATCCGTATCTCCATACTCTTGTATTTCGATTCCACTCCATAGCTCTGACCTTTATGCAGACTACTGTAAAAGCCAAAATGTTCTCGGAGCCTGAAGGTGCGATAAACCACTCAACTAGATCAAATCCTGAAGGAGAATAAAGGGTTAAGTACTAGACATACCCGAATCCGTACGTGGCTAGCTCACAAAGGATCGGGAAGGGTCTGTCCAAGCTGGCATCTAATAACCAAAAGAGCATGTTGATACGCAATCACCACGATGATATCGGGTTCGACACTCGCATTTGCCTTTGAGCAACTTAACAGTGAACGACTCCTTCGCGACCGCATTCACAAACACATCCCTATATGCTCGAATCACCTCATCTTTGTCATGCATGCGTCGCGCGGCACGACTACCCCCCACCCAGATCCTTAATTCCTGTTGTTTAAGCGTTCCAAATTTCTTCTCTTCACCAAGGTACTCACCTAGCCTTTTGTACCACTCGTACCCCCGTACCCCCTCCGCAACGAGTACTTTGTGCGGCACGGAACGCATCCAAAGTCAGAGTAAAGTAAGGTAGTTGTTGAGCGGGACATGTTGGAGTAGAGCCATAAGATGAGAAATATTTGAGACGAAATGACGGATCCCCCATTTGCAGCGTGAGTGTAGTAATGTGAGCTTGTCTCGGCGGGTCTGTAAGATGGCTCAAATGCTCGATTGGTGAATGAGAATCTAGTGATAGGATGAAGCAGATGCAGGAATGTGACTACATATGAACCGACAGGTATGTCGATGCTAATGGAGGTGAGAGATGGAAGCAACTTTATGAAGTTGGCGATTTCCTGATGCCTATCCCTGGGTGACAGCAGGGTCAGAGACTCGAGACACAAAATGTCCAAGGGAGATTCAGGATGCTGGAGAAATTGTGGTGTGTTGAAACCACCCGCGGATCGCCTGACTGGAGGGCCGATGTACAATGATCGAAGAGGACGAAAACGACGGATACTGAAGAAACTGAAGAAGCGGGCTCAGTTGAGGACGGATGAAACATGACAAAGTCGAGTGATAGATGTTCGAGTGCGGTGCATCTTCCCAGGAGGTGAAACGGAAGTAGGTGGGCTCCATCCATTGAGAGGCGCGAGATCGTTGGACGACATATTAATTCCCAAAACTCCTCGCCCAGGCAAGGCACGTTTATAAGCCCACGATTAATACCGAACGATATGACAGTTTGCGCTTGCACCTGACTAAGGTTGACCAGGCGCTTGATTACGTCGAACAAGAGTGGGCGATTGAGAACGGCATCGCCGTCTACAGATAGGCACAATAACCGGACAAGCGATAGCGTAGTTGGAGGAGCAGCGCAGATCTTAAGCAGTCCATCTTCGATAGAAGAACGGCCAAACGCGAACGAAAGGTACCGCCGAGAGAAGGACGAGAAGGGTTTCGAGGTGAGAGAGCATGCCCTAAGCGATTCCTTGTCAGCAGCAATGAATTCTATTCTTGAATTATGATTTCCTGGGGAACATCGATGTGATGGGTTTTAAGCGTCATGCCAGTTGGATCGCAACAAGACTGGTACGCGAAGTCCACGATCGAGACACATTGGACCTCACGACTTGCACGATGTCACGTATGGCCCATCAAGTTCCTGAAAGGGTCCGAGTCATTGTACTTCGAAAAATAGGACAAAGGGCAGTGCCTATCGATGTTGGGCTTTTCTGCGTCTGAACCTGGATGTGATCTGAGCTGGTTGGGTGGGCGCCTAAATTTGCAACACCACAATTTCCCAATCGACTCGTTGAACTGCGAAACGCACTCTCTGTAAGTGTCTTTCCATACAATAGTCATTTGCACCCTCATCAACGATCGACTACATTGGAACATAACCCTCTATCACGAACAACGCTTCTAAGCACCAGAGTCCGTTTCTTCGTTCGTAGGGACCCGACACGTGGACCACCAATTCCAAATGAACCGCGCCGAACGATTTTGCAACGCCAAGAGGTACTCAAAGTACAAATCCCTACGAGCCGGTATGCTCATCTGAGGAGTCCCCTTCACCCCGGCCGCGAGCTTCTCCAAGGCATTGGTCAAGCTGACGGCGCTGAAATAGATTCCCTTTCCTTTGCGGTTCTCTGGTGGCACGTCATCCATGTCGAGCTTGACGAGCGGCGTGATGATACCCGCGAACCCCCTTATGCCAACGCCTAGTGACGATGGAGCAGAATTGTGAGTGAGTTGTCGTTCTGGCGGGCTAACGAGAAAGAAACGTTATTCCTCGGGCTACCACCATACCTCTAAACATCCAGCATCAATCGAATGCGATCAGTTGGACATTCCAGGGTGCACGGCGTTGACAATTGGCATTGAAGGATTGCCCCATGGCCAATCACTCCACCTCCGAGCCTCTCCTCATGACCAGAGCCTTGACCAAAAACACCCAATCGCCTCTGGTACCACTGGCACTCCACGTTCCTACAGCCTTGCCTGCGACACCGTTACCGTTCCACAATGCCAGCCAGCAGAAGACGCCGCCGTCGGACGCAAGCCACAGATATTTTTCGGATGGCTTTGAATCCGACTCTATCAGTCGATGGATATCAGCTATAAAGAAGTTCAATGGCATCTAGTGAACCCAGTGCCAATGAATAGACACGACAGAAGCCTGTCAGTAAGATGTGACAAGGGGATTGAATCTAGATCTCACCGGCACGACCCAATCGCCATCTCAACGAGGAACGAATATACACGAAGTAAGTAGCTAGACGTACACGCCACGAGCACGAAGGACGCAAGATGCGGAAAAAAAAAATAAAAACTCAAAAGGAAACCCGGATATCGAATTCCAGTGCATCCAGTGAAGCGCTACTGTTGGGGTGCACCGTGACATCATCCGGGGTTGATCCACACCACATGAAGAAAAATTAGTTTGACATAGACAGTAGAAAAAGACGTCGACGCTGGTAAGCGAGGTTCCCCGGCCTACGCGCCACCCGCCAAGTGTACATGTCATCACTCGTGTGCCAACTTTCCCGCCACCACACGTCCCCCCACAGGTGGCTGCCACGAGCGAAGAAGAGGGCTCTAGCGCTTACAAGCGTCGTGCTCAAAAGGTTTCGTTCAAACCCAGCCTATCCTCGACTTGAACAAAGTGCAAATGACAACCGTAAGGGAAAACACCAGTGTGAGAACCGAGCGTTTTCAAAGTGTCGGGGGCGTTTTGAAGTCCGACAAGTCATTCAGGACGTTATGGCGTCACAATTCCATCGTCGACTCCCACACACGACCAGCTCACAACCTCTTGAAGACTCGGGCACGATGCACGATGATGCAGTAGCTGTATATCGTAGATGTTTATAGTTACAATCAAGCATCAAACACACCAAGACCAGACCAGATGAGACGACGACCAGGAGACAAAGTCAGAGACAGACAAACAGAGACAGTATAAACAACTGAGCGCCATAGCCATCACGTCGAAATATCGAGGGAGAGGGAGGGGGAGCGGATTAAAGTAGTCAAGGAAGCGCGCAAGCAACGAGCGAGAAGCCGGCGAGGGAACGAGGGAAGATGGGAGGAAGGGGTGGGGGTGTACGAAGGTGTGTTGTGTGAGTATCGAGTGATGGCACGAGGGCGGACATTATGTGTTGTAGATGAGCAGATGTATGGGTACGAGCAAGATAAAGAGTCGACGATAAGCAATAAAGGACGAGCACGTGTATAGAGAGGGCGCGGCTAGGAATGGAGGGGAGGGAGGGGAAAACGGTAGAGTCGCTTAATCAAGATCCACCAAACACTGAGCAGGTACCTTGTGGCCCTACAAAACACAGCACATCAGCACACCATCCTCTCGCACCAGAGAAGAAAAGAACTTACATCAGTACGGATACCTCCGCCCCATGGCGTGCGCCCATCGATCCTAGCATCAGGTCCCAAACCGCGCTTCGAGAATCCCTTCCAGAGCTCGCAGAAGTTCTCGCCGCCCGTCAGTTCCTGGTCAGCCTGGATGATCGCATCGCGAGCGTCAAAGAACGACGGTCTGCATGGTTGAAGCTTCATTCCGTTCAAAACGAGTCTAAAGGCACACAAACACGTCAGCAACAAGCCCACAACGAGAATAGGCACACGACCAGAATACTCACTGAACAGCAAGCGTATTTCCATGTATAGGAATCGGGGCCTTCTTGCCCGCAGAGGGTCTGTAGAAATCGCCATAAGGCACCGTTCCGTCCTCATTCGGCAATGGCGGGTAGAGCGTGCCCGACCAGCCGTGCTTCGCGATCAACTCTTGCTCGACGACCCACAGGATCTCAGCCCAGACTTCTCCGATAGCATGGACACCCCAGTAGCCGGGTTTGTCCAAGGTCTTGTACGTCGATGGGTTGACGGCCTCGTCCAAAGAGTAGATGTAGTTGCGGATACCCTTCTCGCGGTTGGCAGCCCATGCACCCATCGGGTACTCGGTGGCGCCCTTGGTAGCACGGATGGTCGTGGCAAGCCAATCACCCCATCCTTCGCCCATACCACCGCTCTCGCCCCAGCCGAGACAGCCAGAGTTGGAGGGTCCACCGGTGAGACGGGTGCTCAAGCCATGGCTGTACTCGTGGATGACGATGCCAGCCTCGAGGTCACCGTCTCTGTATGGCAGAGCAGTGTTCCAGAGGTACATGCGCATGCGACCCTTCTGACCGTCGGGTGGCGTCATAAAGTTGGCGTTGTTGAAGCCCGATCCGTCTTGTGCGTTAGCGATGACACCATCGTCCTCGGCACCACCGCGACCAAAATTGTATTGTTGGAAATTACCGGAGGGCTCATCAAAGCCGTATCTAAGATAAGCGGTCGAGAGAGTCAGGTGATCGGCGCGATAGATACGAGGTTGGAGCGGAAATCGCTTACCTGTAGTACAAATCATGGATCATATTGATAGTGTAGAACAGCTGAGTGACGGTGGCGTTGATGTGCTTCTTGGACTCTGCCATGGCATCTTCTCGTGCAGTAGGATGAGGATCATAGACATAATCGAAAACTTTATCCTGCGCATCGGGGCGATAGTTATCAATGAACCGATTCTGGCCTTCCCAGTTCTCCTGCGCAAAGACCTGAAAAACCCATATTTAGGACCTCTTATCACCGGAGCCCAAAAAGGTGCTTACGTTGTTACCCCAGGTCGTAGTCGTGTTTCTCCAGAAATCATGCGGCGCGGCGCCTTCATAGGAGGGATCGCGACTATAGGGAATAGCCTGCCAACCAGCGGGACTGGCCAGAGGATCAAAGTTCTCCTTCTCAATCGATCGCTCGCCCTCCGAGGGGTCATTGATACCCCACTTGAAGACGTTGTACGTGGCAGGCCCAGCGGGCTTGTGAGGGACGGGTGCAAAAGGTGCATCGGATGCCCAATCGACGACTGACACGATCCTGTGGGGAGCCGTTGCCGTAACAGCAGCCTCGTACCAGTTGTCCTGCATTTCGACTTCAAACTGGGAAATATTTGTCAGCATAACGTCTTATTGTGGGATCGCATGGGACGTACCCTCCAAACAAGGTTAAGACCCATCTCACCAGTCTCCTTGTTAGGGACTTGGATATAGGCAAGGCGTGCCTTGACGGGGTTTACGGTATCAGGTACGTTGCCAACTAGGATGTCTAATTGCTCATTGTCGGGTGCGAAATTATGGGTAGGGATGACGTGCATGTCCTCCATATGCTGCTCATAGTTGCCAAGGATGTCATTGACGACCTCGCTGTTGGGTGTAGCGGCGACCATGAATTGAAGGAGAGCAGGTCGGAAGTCTAACGCGTCGGAGCTGCCGACAGGGAGATCCTGGAACTTGCAGTTTGAGTTGTGCAGGTGGCTGATGGCAGCGACATCCTCCTGAATGCGGCTTCCCAGCGGTACTTGGGTATGCGCAATGAGGTTGATCCTGGACTCTAGTTCAGCAGCAAGGGTATCGCAGTATTCCTGGTGCGGTTGCCGTGATGACTCGACGTGGGGGTTGGCCAGCGGGCTTGGCGTAGAGCCGCGGTAGAACTAAAAAAACGGGTGTTTAGTCCGTGGTGAGACTACAACAACAAAAATATACTTACCGAATTGCCATAGGAAATGATTCGTCCGTCCTTGACGTTGACGTTGATGTCACCGTCCGCAACCTCCAAACCGTTGACAATCTGTCTAACATAAACGTGCGTGATCCCTGTAGTCCTATCGGTATACGAGTCCTTGCGAATTCTATAGGTATTCGAGTCCGACAGCTGGTCGGCAAGGAGGTCGTTCACGAAGCTCTTCGCGACCGCGAACGGGCAGGCGTCAGGGCTCATGGGGACGAAGCCGGTGGTCTGGATCTGGTAGGGGCTGGAGTGGAAGACGGCATGCGGGTGCTCTGGTCCAAAGCCGAGCGACTTGCGTCTCCGCTCGTTCGAGTTGTGGTCGCGGTGTGCGAGAGCTGAACCGGCGAGCCCGGCGGCAACAAGAGACGCGATGAGCAAACGTCGCATCGTTGGGCAAGTGATGGGCAGTGAGTAGGAAGTGAGGCGGTGGGAGGGGAGCCTTCGAACCAGGTGGGGGCTGCGAAGGAGGTGGAGGAGAAAAGGGAGATAGAGACGAACCTGCTTTAAGAGGGGTCTGCGTGGGCTGCCTTATTTGGCAGCCTTTGCAACATGACCAAGCAACAGCTTATCCTGTTTGGCCGTGTTTGCGACGTCCGGTGTTCTGACTCGAGGCTGAATTGGTTCGAGGTCAGGAGGACGACAAGACCAGCTCCAAAACCAAACCAGCCAGAAGGAGCTGGCTGGCGGGCTGCTGTGCTGCACTACCACAGCAGCCTGCTTTTGCGTTCCGGCGCTGCGAAAATGGCACCACATTCCGCGTTCCCACATCCGCTGCATTCCTATCATGACACTCTCAGGTTAATCCTGAATCCCCCGGGCCTGGTTACCCATGCTCCGCGCTCCGCCCCGCCGCATTTTTCTGCGCCAGGGCTGGCGGCCTCGCGTCGATGCGTCGTGTGCGGGTGTTTTTCGCGACGCTACAGCAGGCTGTCTTGACATAGCTGTATTGCTCGGCATTGCATAATACCGGTGCAAATGACAATCGTGACCCGGCATGAGTACCCCAGAAGAATGCACAAGTCTGAACCACATTCCCCACTTCCACGTCACCGGTCGCGTCAAGGCCACCGCAGCTCGAGTCAAACGTAACAGTGCGCCAACTAATGAAATACAAGCTACAACACTAGATCGAGGGTTGAGATACAGCGATCTGCACCGCTAAACTCGACGTGCTCCGTCCGTCAAGCGATCAGTTCTTAATATACCGCCCCACCCGATGCCAGAATAGGTGCTCCTCCGGCTCCTCTGGCTTGCCCCACACCTGTCTCTCCCTCCAGACCTCACCACTCCCGCTGGTATTCTCGACCTCCTCGACCCACAGATGCGACGGCCTGTCCATCCTGCACCCGTCAAACGACAGCGACCAAATCGGCGCCCAAAACTTCTGCCACCACGCCACGTCCTTCCGTGGACTAAGAACGTGCTCGTAATACAGCAACTGCCCCCCAGACGCCAAGACGTCGTTGACCAGCGTCGTGATCGTCTGCCGCGGGTTCGGGATCGTGCAGAGTGTAAGGATAGATATGATGGTGTCGATTTTCCTGCCTCCGTGGGCAGCTAAAATAATTTCCGTGTCCTCCGCTCCACATCCGAGGATGATAAGGGTATCGTCCTGTTCCGTAAATCCGGCCTTGTTGGCAACCTCGCGGATGTGTGGGTGCATGAGGGTATTAGGCTCTAAAGCTATATACTTGGTGACGCGCTCGCGGTTGAGATAGTGGACCGTGTGACCGTGTCCTGAGCGCGTTCGTTAGCTACAATCTGTCCTAGAGGTAGAGATCAAATGCTGTCATACCTGCGCCAATGTCCAACACGGTTCCATACGCATAAGGGGTGATCAGGCCTTCTTTCACGGGTCGACCGCCTTCATCCACCCCTGGCCCATACACCTTCCACAAGTTTGCCATGAATATCCTCGATATCTCCCATGGTCGAAAGACGAGACTCGGTGAGGCCCATATGGAGGACAAGGTCGGCCGCAGAGCCACCTGGATGCTGAATTTTAGGTCGGTGAGGATGCCAAATGCTGTCGCTAGCTTCATGTCCTCGATCGGGGATAACACTGCGGGCCGGGGTAAGCACCAGATGACGAGCAACACCCCTCGTATTTGTGCTTGAAGCCCTGTGGGTCTGCTGTGATCTTCCCGGAGGACGACGGTGATGCAATGGAGATGACGAGAGGACTGTCCCGAGCCTGACGAGAGCAGCCGGCTTACAAGGTGGACCGGCACGTGGCTCAATCTTGGCTGGACGCAGCACTCAAACTGCAGTCGCCCTCCTCCTTCCTTCCCTCCTTCAGTTCATATACCCAGTCCTTGTTAATACTTTCCAGGAGGCCAGACACTTTTCCTAGCTCAGGCGGGTTTGCGGCGTCGTGCACGTTAATCAGTGAGTTTCTCAGTGTCATCGCCATCGCGTCTCATAACCGCCAGAAAAAACGATCTTTTGCTCAGAAATGTCTTCCATACCACGCTCCCGGAATCCAGTCGCGAGGACGTTCCACACGCTCGCGCAGGCCCTCGTAGCAGCCATAGGCCGGATGGACAAGTCCCTCTCTCCCTCAGTCACAATCAACAAACTGCGAAACCACAGATTCACCCTCTCCGACAGCATCTACATCTTCCACATCGCCTCCGCAGCATTCTGGATCACAGTCATGCAGGTCCCCGGATTCCCGACCAAGCTCCTCATCCCCGTCCTCTACGCCATCCTCCTCCTCATCCCCCTCACCTCCCAGATCTTCCTCCCCGCCATCCCCGTCATATCCTGGATCCTCACCTTCTACTCCTGCCAGTTCATCCCCGCCTCCTGGCGCCCCGCCGTCTCCGTCTCCCTCCTCCCCACCCTCGAGTCCGTCTTCTACGGCGCCAACATCTCCGACATCCTCACCCGCTTCACCCACCCCGCCCTCGACATCCTCGCCTGGATCCCCTACGGCATCGTGCACTACACCTTCCCCTTCTTCGTCGCCATCTTCCTCTGGCTCTTCCGCCCCAAAGAGGCCCTCCACTTCTGGGCCAAGGCCTTTGGCTACATGAACATGACCGGCGTCCTCACCCAGCTCATCTTCCCCTGCTCCTCCCCCTGGTACGAACTCATCTACGGCCTCACCCCCGCCAGCTATTCGACCCGCGGCTCCCCCGGCGGCCTCGCCCGCATCGACGCCCTCTTCCACACCCACGGCTACACCACCGCGTTCAACAACTCCCCGCTCGTCTTTGGCGCCTTCCCCAGCCTCCATGCCGGCTTCGCGACCCTCGAGGCCCTCTTCCTCACGCACTTCTTCCCCCAGACGACGGTCTACATCTGGAGCTACGTCGCGGTGCTGTACTGGTCCACGATGTACCTGACGCACCACTATTTGATTGACGTCGTTGGAGGCGCGTGTCTCGCCACGGCGAGCTTTTACCTGTTCCTGCCGGACGAGCTGAGAGGCCCCATGGCGACTGCCTCTCCCACCGGGGTCCTCGCTTCGCCCCTGAGCGGCGGGAGAACGGCAGGGAGGAACAAGTACGAGGTCTACGACTTGGAGGACCCGCGGCGGGGGCGGAGTGGGGGCGCGATGATGGCCGACGCGGTCGCCGAGCTGAGCGAGACGAGCTCGGACGAGGAGGTGGATATCACTTATAGATCGACGCCGACGTCGGCTGTGCCCCTGATGAGCGGGAGCGGTGGGAGCGGTGGGAGCGGTGGGAGCGGAAATCGGTCGTCGTCTCGCTCGCCTTCTGCACGGGGTGGCGAGGGGAGCGCGAGGGGAGGAGCAGGAGCAGGAGCAGGAGGGGCGAAGAAGAGCCATAGACATACAGCCAGCATCGCGAGTTTGATTCGAGGCGACGAGAGGAGCGCAGAGGACGGGTGGAGTCCTGTTACGGCCTCGTTCCCGCCGAGTGGCTCGTCGAGGGTCTGATTTGTCGCATGGGAGGGTGCACTACTAGGCTCTTCGCTGTCTGGTCCATCTTTCTTTTTGACGCTCTCTCAATTTTTGTTTTGTCCTCCGTTTTTTTCTTTGCGTTGTGGGCGAGATGGTTGGGGGTGAGGTTGGGCTGAACTCGAAACAGTGCTTGGGTTATACATTAGTGCATACACATACACGTATACGTATATCTACACATACCCCACCGCTCTTTGTCTCCTTTTTTTCTGTCAATATACGCTACTCCTCACACGAGCACTGAGCACTGGCGGGTTGGATGCGTGGGATATTTGGAGTTTGGAGTGATGCCCGACTCGCTGCGGCGCGGGTCGAGGAAGGTTCGTGAAGTGAATGAGTCGAGCTAGCTGCGAGCTGCGAGCCGCTGTCTACTCTACTGCCCACGCAAGTGCCGGCGCAAACGAGCAATCGCAACTGGCCCGCTGTTCACCAGCCCACTCCCATGTGTTTCTCAGACTTGAACGAGAAGGCGATATCCCTGCTATATGACGTACCCCACACGAGCGTATTTGATTTGACTTGCGCCAATCAGATAGATACAGCCTGGTATGCATCTACCTGGACCACCACCGGCACACGCCTCACAATCGCGAAGAAAGCCCAAGAGAGAATTTCCAAATGCCTACCACGACATTCACATGATACACCCTACGGCCAATGGCCCAATGGCCGCCAAGCTATCGACGAACCCAACCCACAGCCCAGAGGCGATCGCAGCTCCCAAGATAGTCCCTGGACATCGATAGCAATGCCTATCATGTCCTCCCCCTGTCCGTCAAGCACCAGTGGCAACCCGAGGCCTTGGACGCTTCTCTCCATTCCACACGTCGTCATATCACATCCAAGTTTATATTTCTACGATCCCGCGAACCGTCGTGAACACAGATCCGCGTCCTGGGCTTCTCGAAAACTTGACGACCCTAGCTTGAGCTTGGGCATTTGGGCCACGGAATTTCAAACTATCGCTGTCGGTGTTCCATTCCTCGATTCCAAAAGACGACGTTTCGGACGAGCTGCTGGTGGGTCGGGCGACGTGGTACTTGTCCCAAGTGTGCAATTTTTGGTCAGCGGTTGCGGTACCGGAGAAGGTGGACTTGAACTTGAATGTGATATGCATCGGAAGGCCTAGGCGTTCACAGAACCATGATATTTCAGTTTCGAACACGGCTACAACTTGAACGTCGGTTTTGGGTTGCACCGGGACAGTGCTCAGGCTCGTCGTTTGACCGCCCATCCGAGACGGTTTGCTGGAGTTCATTGGCCGGGTGTCCACTAGGTCGGCGAGGTGTGGTTTGGTGTGGGTAGCAAGGAGGCGACCCGCTATGCGCACTAGCTCGGATGCTAGGTAGGTAGCCAACAAGAGCTTCCTAGCAGGCCCAGGCCAGGCTATACAATGGCCCTCGGGCCTGCCATCGTATCTATCGTTCGCGACTTGGAGAGCAGTCCGAGCAAATCCGAAAGAAGCTCTGCCAGTGGAATCTGGAAGATAGAGAACTTCTTCCGCGATAACAAGAATTTGAAGGTCGGTCAAGGTTTTTCGATAAGGTGCCGACGAAGTGATTGCGGCTCAATGAACTTGAGGAGGACCGCGACTATTCGAGTCGGGTCAGGTGCTTGATGGTGTGGCCAGCTAGCTATTAGCCAGAGAAGGTTAGGAGTGGTGTTATTGCTCGTAGTGACGGCCGTTCATATGCCCAGGCTCGAAAGTCCAAGACTAACATGTGTGGGTGATGCGCGTCCTCGTCGTATGGCCAAAGCATAGTATTATTACAGCGCCATGTGGTTGGAATAACTCACAGAATATTCTCTCAATGGCGTTTTTCTACCCTCTGTGCCCGTGATGCCGATGAGTAACTTTGTAGACAATGTTGTCACTGAGCAATTGGCCCATTGTTTACAATAACATATTACTGATTAGAATTTATGTACAACAACGGTGCCAGCGGATACATGTAATGAACATTCAAAAGGTGTAAGTGTAGTAACTAATAGCTTGGCTCACTAAGTTAATATTTATATATACATAAATTCATAACAGGAAGAGCTTGGGGTATACGAGTACATGAGTATATGATATGGGTATATGGGGTATATCATGTCGAATTCGAGCAACAACCGTCAAATCCGCTCATCATGGTTCGTTATAATTGTCTGAGTGAAAGTCATCACAGAAGCAATTGGAGCTCATGTCAACAAAGGCAGGAACATCAACAGTCTCTGCAATCGCCTTGGCGCTCATTTCATTCGGGAGGCATTGACCACAACTCGAGTGAGTGTGCCAGAGACACCGGACTCTCTTCAACTGCCAGCCAGGATATTTTTTGGAAGACATGCAATAGCAAAACGAGGGTGATAGTTCATACTGTTGGATAGTACAAGGAGGATACGTCAAACCACAGACCTGTGAATGAAGTGAAGAGTCACCACTCGCTACAAGCAAGTCACCAGCCGAAGTTTCTTTTGTCCTCTCCCCCATCATCGTGTTGAACGATAGAGTCAAGTCTTGAAGGCAAGGAAATTCGTGAGCGAGAAGGTCGATTAAACCCGGCACCAAAGATTTGACGTCCAGGGCCAAAACCTCGAGAGTGTGCTTAGCTCCCCTTGAGATGCTGTGGAGCATGTCAAAAACGATTCTGGGTGGGTGCTTGCAATCCTTGATAGCGAGTTTGGTCAGCTTCTGCATCATGAGGTGTGTAAAGTCGGGTGTTGGAATACCAGAGTGCCTAGTAAGAAGACTAATACAATCAGCCGCAATTGCCGCAAGTGAGGGTATCGAGTGCTCACCATGCAAGCACAGCCGGGCATATCTTCAAGCTCACTTCAAACTCACAAAGCTCTGATAGTTGCGGAAGCCCAAATTCTGCGCTAGCAAGCCACTGGGAGTAGGAGGTGTTTGAAACGACAAATGTATCATATGGCGTGTATGGCAGAATGGAGCAGCTTTCAAGTCGTCTGGAATGCCCCTTGATGAAGCTGTGTAGAGGGTCGAAATCGGCAATAGACGTGGTATTGAATACAAGCGCAAGGCTCAGGTGCTTAAGCTTCAGGAAATAGGCCGTTTTGAAAAATGGAGAAGGTCACAAATGGCAGGCGACGCAAACTTGAATGTTCGTATACGGTGCTTAAAGAGGTCGACGAATGGAACGAGGGTCTGGGAAATAAAATTTCCTAAGTTTGGAGGAGGAAAAAGGGATGGAGAAAGTGTCAATTGGAGCTCTTCGAGCAACGTAAAATGTCATGAGATCATCTGGAGTGCTGTGTAGACGAGTTGGAGCTTTTGTATTGTCAAGTCAAACGAAAGTCGGCGAACACATTGTGCCGTGGCGAGCCAGGTATTGTTAAGGAATGGCAAGAAGGTGTGGATGACGTCTTGATCGTGTAGGACAAGGGTGAGGTTTTCAATGTTAGGGCACCCCGCAAGGCTCTTGGTGGCTTTGCTCAAGATAAGACATCCATCAAGCAAAGCCTGATCGTCCTGCCTGACTCCTTTCGTTCGATGGATAAAACGTGAAAACGTAGACCGCGAGGACTTTTCTTTTCCATTTTCCTTAGCCGAAGGGAAGAATGCAGGCCGAATATAAACTCGCTTCATCCGTCGGGCAATACTTTGGAAACTGATGGAGGAACAATTGGTAAGTAAATCATCGACTAGGATCAGGATGTATCCACTCACTTTAACTGTTCAAGTGTTCTTCGTGTCTCTACATCATCAGATATAAGTCGAATTTCGTTATATTTTTCGTCCATTCCGAGTTCAAATAACATGCGGTTTACGCCGACCAAAATCAGTACCAAGCCACCGCAAAATGACCTCACTTCATTAGTAACCAGTTGGAATTGCATTTCGAGTTGCAGCAATCCACAGCTCGATTGAGTATCTCAGGCTATTTAGCGCATCCAACTAGACAAAATTTCTTTTTTCAGTATTTTAATGTATCTCGATGAGTCAGAAACACTCCATGCTGAGGAACATGGTATCAAGGGTTGGAGGAATACCTTAATGAAGGGATGAAGTTTGAAAGATTGGAAGTGATGAAGTTGAGACTTTGTAGATGTGATAAGTCTCCGAGACGTTGGCATCTTGATTAGGCAAGCAGTTCAAGCGTTGAGGGAGGAAGTGGAAAAAAATAGCTACAGGTCAGTCACTCCTTGTTGTAGCATTCAACTTGGAAAGGAGAGTGAGGAACCTAAACAATGCTAACACGCGTTTTTGGTTATTTGATGTTAGATCCCCCATTTGGATCAGAGGTGCGAGACAAACGGCTCACGCTCGGACTCGCCAGTGCAGCTTTCATAGATGACTGGAATATAACGATAGGGATATAGTGACGGTATGCATTTAATAGGCTTTTTGATGGCTTTTGCAGCCAATCTAGTGAATAGGCCCCGCCCGGAGACGCCCGATCACAAGGCTATTGCTGGCACTTCACTCTGGCCATCTTTCCTATAACACAGCTCTACACCACCAACACAGGGAGACCCTAACAAAACACGTTGCATGCAAGCCACAGAAACTCGGATAGCTTGACCTAATGGTTCAAGAGCTAGGGTCAAAACGTCAGGCCAATTCTGTTCCAACTCGGACTAGGGGTTTGATGGGACTTGGTAGATTATTTAGGTCGTCTTGGGCAGAATCTTGAAAAGAAAGGAAAAAAAAATCGGTCGATTTGGCGCTGACATGACGTTCGAAACGGTGTTCCTCAGGAAGTCATAGGGTCTATTATCAGCTCCACCGACAGATATGACAGGCAGTCCCTCTGGTCATGCACTCTTGTTTCAAGGCCCTTCTCAATCTTTGCTCGGCAGCACTTATTTTACCACATTTCACCCACGTACCACAGTGAGCCCTCTCTGGCCCTCTGCATATCAATGATCAACTGCTCAAGATTTGCGCCGCTTCTCCAGATGCTTTATCACTCGTCCGATCCCTGTACATAGATATAGAGGACGGCACGACTATCAGTAATACATGTATGATTGCATGCCTTTCACTGTGAATACTACTTTCCCCGTGAATCGTGTGTTTAGCAGGGACTCCACCAAACTGTTGAGTGCACTTACTAGTTGTTTGCATGGACCACGTGCTGTCCACGGTGTCTCGGGTGGGACACCGTGGACTACTATATCAACCCCACAAGGTCCCTATGCTGCACCGTAAAACTATGTTCGACATCCAAAACCTCGACGTCCCCCAGGAGGTCATAGATTCCATTATCAACTTCCTTTCAGACGACAAAGCAGCACTCACAGCATGCACTCTCGTTTCGAAGTCCTTCTCTTACCCCTCTCAACGATACCTCTTTCATCATCTCTCATTCACATTCGATAGATTTTATCGTGCTGGTGATCCTGATCCTTCAGCTATCAACAACCGACTCCGTAGGATTTGTTCCTCGACTCCAAAGACCTTATTATATGTACAGTCTTTGTGCATAGTAGTGAACTATGACGCTGCGTTCAATGGTCCACTCCTGCTGGACACGATCAGGCACCTAGTCAACCTGAACCAAGTTAAGGTTCAGGAATCTCTGCTGACAAATGGATTTTGCATAGACGAAGAGTTTTGGGAGCTAATATGCCAGCCAACGGTCACACGTCTCTCCATTTCTGGATTTCACAAACTCCCATTTCATCTTCTCGCGAGATGCACCGCTCTCAACCATCTGTCACTTGATGCCACGTTCTACTGGTCTCCACCTGTTTCAACTATTCCTGCTCCTCAGACCTCCTTGCTACCCATCATTCCACTCAGATCTTTGCGTATCGAACTAAACCCTATATTAAAGGGTCTTCCCAATAGCCTTAATTCGTTACAATTCCTTCAACACCCCAAATCGCCAGTGGATCTCTCTCACCTCGAATCTTTCACATTCATTTCACCGCCACATGAAAGCTACAAGGAAATTGTAACCTTTACTAAATCACTCATGTCTGTCCCCTTGATTTGTATCGAGCAACGTGAGTATCCAAGTTAGTGCCAATTCATCTCTCATCTAATGCCCAATGTTTGGTTTCTTGACCAGATTTCAAATACGGGATGATATCAGAGTCAAAACCCCTGATATGCCCATCTACAATGGCGCAACTGACAACTCTTACACTGCGACTTCAACATAACAGTGATGCACCAAACATTGACCAAGCCATTTCCACACTTCAGCACATACCCTACAGCAACCAGCTTTCGGTGTTTAATCTCCATATCCACTCTGTTCTTGTGAGAGGTGAACTAGTGGTTACTTGAGAGGCCGATTCGTGGAGAAAATTGGATGTGTGCCTTAACGAAGAGAAATTTGAGAGGTTGAAGGTAGTAACTTCAAGCGTTTGGATGTGGGAACATGGGCTGTGGAGGGTCACATCAAGTACCTCCGATATCGTAATTCAGGCGCTCCAGGATGTACTTGTCAAGACGGCTGCAGCAAAATTACTGCACACTAACTGTTACATAGGATTGCGTGAGTTTGACTGTCAAGTCCACCAACAGAGTACTAACTTCTTCATCATTTTCATTACTAGATGCTGGCGAATTTTGATCCTCACAAATAAGGTCCATATAATGGCTATACGCTGTTTGTAGTTTATCACGGAACAAAGAGATGAAACACGACAGGGATTTCCATCATGCGAGACAACTGTGATTGGTAGAGGACATCCGCATCTGTTTCTTCACTCGACAAAAAACATGATTGAATGACCGAAGAAGCCCTACACAAGAGGATATTCAATGCAAGGTAACAGTGTTTACCCCGACAGTACGGGTCGACAGTGTGCAGACGCCCAAATCGTGTGTGCCATTGATGCGCCCCACTTGACGCGTTTTGGGGCATGCATATAACACACACTGAACTGCACTCAATACAAGAACACGGCAAAAGTGGTAGGAATAAAAAGTGGCTATCGCGCTGGGCTTTCCCCACTGGCCTTGGCTAGTAGTTTGTGATATCCATAATATGGAGCTTGCGCACTTTGTGTGCACTACAAATCGGTCATGTGTGGCTCCTTATGGCTTCTGCGCTATTCAGCTTGCCTATAGCCTCCTGATGATTCAACGACGCCACTCTCACTCTGTTCTAGGAGGTCTACCACGTCCTATCAGAGACCCTGTGGACGATTATGGTGACTGTGACCGGTACCTGAAGTCACTTACTGCCAAGCCTACAGCTACTTGATCTCGACTTGCTACAGGATGTCCAACAGCATCCAGCACTTCAACGTCCCCTAAGAGATTGTGGATTTGATAGTATCTTTCATTGCCAGTGATAAGAAGTTGCTCAAGACATGTATACTCGTTTCAAAATCCTTCTTTTACCCCTCTCAGCGGCACCTCTTTTCCTGTCTCTCCCTCAATTTTGGCAATCCATTAGTTATCAACAACCGATTGGCCAAAATTCACGCCTCGCTAAATACTCTATCGCTTATTCGTTCCCTTCACATAATTGTGAACGATATCACAGCGTTGGATAATTCACACTTGCTTGGTGTAACTCGGTGTCTAATCAACATCAACCGCCTCAGAGTTATCACCCTGGTGCTACCTGTTGCACCATCTGGGCAATTACAGGGCCTTACTCTAGACGATGAACTCTGGGAATCGTTGTGTCGACCAACAATCACACACCTCTCTATTGATGGATTTCAGGTTCCATTCCGTGCCCTGGCAAGGTGCACTTCCCTCAAACATTTATCACTGGAATCACTTGTTCCTCAACCCTTCTTATTTCCTGACCCAACGACACTTTCTACAACCACACCACCGACTTCTGCATTATCTATCACCCCCATTGCACTTCAATCACTATATATTGGTCATTCAATCGCAATTCTAAGCGAACTCTCTAGCGCATTAGAATGCCTTCGACATTCGAATCACCAATTAGCTTTTCGCAGCTGAGGTCTTTCAGCTTGATTCTGCCGTCGCGCGAGAGTTATCGCGAATTTCTCAACTTTACAAAAGTGCTTCTATCGCTTTCTTCTATCAGTATTGAATTGCGTCACCAGTATACACGTACGTTCATTGATATTAGTTCACTGCTCTCCCACACCTTGCTGACACTATGGTTTCGACCACTTACATATTAGAGAGTGAATCGAACAACGTGGAGTTCAACCCTCTTATAGACCCATCGAGAATGGCCCAAATTACCACATTCACACTCCAGGTCGTAAACCCCTCACAGTCCTCAAATATGTCTCAACTCATCTCCCTCCTCACATTTATTCCGCTTCATAACAAGCTTTCAAAAATCACACTTCAAATGCGTTTTGACAATCGTCGATCGCTTTCTCAGCATATCATCCTGAAATATGAATGGTACAAGAAACTAGATGAGTGTCTCAACGAAAGGAGGTTCGAAAGGCTGAGGGTTATAGAGCTGAGGATTTGTGGACCGCATCGACCTCAGTACGAGGTGCAGCCTGAATACGCAAGTTGCGAGGAAATTATTCAATCATTCGAAGATGTACTTGTGAAAACGGCTGCAAGTGGATTGTTGCAAGTTCGAGTGTTTGAAGGAGGATGTAAGTTGGTCTTGTCGTTGTTGCAATGCCAGCGCACTAACGCATTTTCTTGGTTAGATGTTGACCTATGTCGTAAATCCCCTTCGTTGTATATTCCTCCTATGTTAAGCAAAAGGCTATCTCACAGTTGACTTAGTGGGAATAGACTCCGTTCAGGATAATAAGTCTTCGTCAGGCTAACCTTGGATGCTCACATGGATTTTGACGGATTGCTGACGGATTTTAAACTTTTGCCTGTAGTCTAATAGGATTCCAAAGGTGACTGGCCTGACTATGAAGATAACTTACATGTGCTTAAGTAAAGATAGCAGCGTTGACGCTAATAACCTTTGGTGATTATAGATTCTTTAGAGCGCCAAAATTCTGACACTCATGGCCAAGATTCCCCTACAGCTCTTTAATGCCTTATAGAGCAAAGGCGATCATGAACGTCCGCAAGAGATGAGTCATTGACGTGGTTCTAGGGCACAACATCGACACATCATTCTTGGGTTGAGATAAAATCGAGGAGCATCTTGGCTACTATGGATGATTCGGTCGTTCTCAGGTAGGAAGGAGGCGCACCATGCGTGGCAATGGGGAGGTTGTACACATTCACGGGTGCATGGAGCAAGACTCGGAGGGCCGGTTGACGCCATCTGATGTGCTTCATTCCTCATTCAAGTCTACCATTAACAGACGCATACCATAAACGTATGGAAAACATTCAATAAGCATGAGGTCAGGAACTCGCGGTATGTTCTCGTGGGTTAAATTTCTTATGTGCATATGTCTGATATACAACGCTGACTTTCAGCGATGACCACCAAACCATCATAGATCACTGCCATCTTCCGAGTCAAAGTCGCTGCAGAAGCAATCGTAAGACATATCGATGAAGGCAGGAACAGCAATAGTTTCCGCAATCAACTTGGCACTGAATCTGTCTGGATGACGCAGGCCACACCTTGAATGGATGTGCTGGAGACATCGGACTCTCTTCAACCGCCAGTGAGGGTACTTTCTTGAGAACATGCAATCGTAGAATGAGGGTGTTAGCCCGATCTGGTGAATAAGACAGAGTGACCCTCAGAAACAAGCAAATGAACGCTCAACGAATTACCACCCACCAAAGCAAGATTGTACCCTGCCGTGCGAGGATCTGTGGCCGTTCGCTCCCCCTGCGTCATGTTGAATGATAATTCTAAATCTTGAAGGTAAGGAAACTCTTGGGCAAGCAGGTCGACCAGACTTGGAACTAAGGTGTCAACATTGAGAACCAGTGTTTCTAAGGTTTCCTTAGCGTGTTCTGAAATGCTGCGGAGGATGTCGGAGATTGTTTCTGTAGAGTACATAGAATCCCTGATGACGAGTTTTGTCAGCTTGCCAGCCTTGAGATGGGAAAAGCGAGGCATTGGGGCAGAGCTTGAAAGTCTAACAAGGACGATGAGCATTTCATAGAAAATACAGGTAAAACTGAAATTCTGACCCATCAGAAAGATAAGGTGCTTTCAAGCTCACTTCAAAGTGCCGAAGATTTGGTAGCTCGGGAAGTCCAGAAGAAGTGTAAGAGATACACTGGAGGTAGGAACTATCAGAATGTATAAATGTGCTGTAAGGGGTGTATGGGAAGATTGAAAGGCTTTCGAGTTGGTTGGAATGCATGGCGATAAAGTGCGTCAGGGCGCAGGGATCGACGATGGTGTTCGAGTTAAACACAAGCGCGAGGTGCAAGCTTTTGAGCTTTGGGAAATGGTCCAAGTGCTTGAAGAATCGAGAAAGGTCGCAGATGGCGGGTGAAGTGAATTTGAACGTCTTGATTTTTCCTCTGAAGAAGTCAACGAACGGAATCAGAGTTCCAGAAATAAACACATCTGAATTAGGATGAGGGAAACGAGATAAGGCAAGCGTCAAGTGAAGTTCCTCAAGACATGGGAAGTAGTTTGAAGCTACGGTGCTTTGGAGTACAGAATAGACGAATTCGGCCTTCTGCATCGTAAACTCGAATGTGAGTCGACAGAGATCTCGTGATATAGTGCCCCATAACGCAATGAGGAATGGCGTGAAGGATGGAAGGATGTCTTGATCATGTAGGACAAGGGAAAGACCTTCAACGCAGGGGCATCTCGCAATGCTCTTCGTAGCTTCGCGTAAGATGGGACAAGCATCGAGCAAAGCCTGGTCACTTCGTTTATGTTCTCTCTTTCTATGGATGAATCTCGAAAATATAGACCGTAAGGATTCGTTCCCCTCGCTCCCCTCGTCCTCCTCCCCAGCTGCTGGGAAGAATGCGGGTCGAATGTACACGTGTTTCACCCGTTGGGCTATGCTGGGGAACCTAAACAAGGTGTCAAAACACGAACTAGAGTTGGGGGGCATTTGCATACTTTAATTGTTCAAGTATCCTCCACGCCTCTGCATCGTCCGATATGAGTCGAATCTCGCTGTACTTGTCGTTCATTGCGAGTTCAAATAGCGTGCGGTTTATGCCCATCATCTTGTGAAGGGCGCTGCGAGGCAGCATACTGAGGATGTAGAGCCATAGTTCCACCGGAAGATCTGGTGTAGGCATCGAGTGTTTGAAAGACGGGGAAGTAGGGTCAAGCTGCTTGCGATGCCCGACTTTTAAAGTGGTGGACTCTTTGAGGTTGCCAAAATGGCATTCGAGCCTGACAGGGATTGGTGTGCCGTAAAAGGTAAATGAATAACAGCGTGTCAACCTCCTACATTTACAAGAGCGTCACTAGGCACAGCTGGACGCCACTAGCCAGGTGTAAATGAGAGTGAAGTACTAGTGATAGTACTTGTGGGAGAATCGGCATATGCCGGCCCCAGCCAACCAGGTCTATGTACGTCACAATGCTCAGCCAGACTCCTTGAGGAGGCTTCGAGTGGGCCACACAGCTTGACTATCCTTGAGCTTCAAAGGTAACTCCTGCTCCCGTGAAAGGGCTGCCACATAGCACATAGCGACTGGGGCAGTGCCCTTTGTTGGAAGTACGTAATGGGTCTTGGCTACGTGCTGTGCAGCACCTTGGCTCAAACCACGACCTTCTACAATGGTGGGTACATGTTATTATCTTAACGAACAGCTAGAATGACTATCCCTTGAAGAGCACTCACGCTTCCGCGATCACTGGCACTATTCAGTTGTCACCCAACTACCACAAATACGACCATGCCATTAGCTCCCTTCCTAACGAAGTGCTGGTCGAGATCTTT
>KB722745.1:351205-371272 GCA_000349905.1 Volvariella volvacea V23 | reverse complement strand
TCTCACTACGTAACAGGTCCACTAGACGTACCTCACACTGTTCACCGACCACTGCACATTACTTCCATCTGCTCTGACTGGCGTCGTGTCGCAATCTCGGCGCCGCAGTTGTGGTGTCGGCTCTATATCGAAATAACCACCCAGCGATCACAAGATGATTACCACCTTGTGAACACCTGGCTGGGTCGTTCTGGCGCTCGCCCGCTACAGTATTTCGTCTTCTGGTCCGAGTTTTCTCCCTACGGTTACCAACACCCCGCGTTGACCGCCCTCGCCACCCATTCCGAACAGTGGGAAAATATGCTTCTATATCTGCCACTTTCTGCCTTCCATAACCTCTCCGGGATTACCGGTACTCTATCTCATCTACGAGAACTAAGCCTGGGTACTCAGGACGTGCTGGGTATTTCTCGATCCCTTAACCAACCCCTAACTGCATTCCGGGAAGCACCCAGCTTGCGGCGTTTTGAGTGTACTCACCTTCCGCTCCATCTTCTTGAACTCCCATGGGCACAACTGGAAGAGATCCCATTGCTTTCTGTCCCTGTTGATCGGTGTATCCACGTGCTTAGGCAATGTGCCAACCTATCTTCAGTCGTTTTCGCACTCGACTATCGGACTTCCAGCGATGGCAGGCCGTTGGTTCATACTCAACTCAAAAGCTTAACCCTGTCATCTCTCCCGGGGTGCGAATTGGTGAATCCAAAGCTATTCCTGCGCTCTCTTAGGGCTCCCAACCTTATTCACCTCAAAATCTCAAATCTTAGAACGGATTTCGGCGCGGCTTTACAGGATTTCGTGCAGAACACCCCCCTTCTGACTTCCATATCCCTTAGTAAACTTGATGTTACGGATGTGGAACTGATTCAAATTCTTGAGTCACTCCCGAACTTGCAACGGATGATACTCGGTCCCTCCGCTCATATGATATCGGATCTCGTAATCCAGCGATTGAAATTTCGATCGGAACAGGAGCTTGAAATGAAGCAATTCCCTCCCAATGTCTGCCCTAAGCTGCAGACCCTCTCTATGCACCTTCCCACAGATTTGGCACCCACGCTAGCAGCAGTCCTTTCCTCAAGGTCAAAATTAACTCAGGGTTGTGCAAAACTTTTGGCAGCAAAACTGCATCTGCGCTTGTGGCAGAAGTCCTTGGGCGATCATCAGGGTTGGTTTGAAGAATTACGTGCAGATGGGGTGGTTGTGGATGTTGATTTTCACGAGGATCGTCCTGAAGACGACTAGTATAATTTGGAGCTCGTCTCCTGTCAGAGGTTTCTTCTCCCGCAATAATCAATTGTACTCTCCTCAATCACAGACTACATTCGGGTGCCACGACTACCCTAAGCACTAGACTCCGCTTCTTCGCTTGGCTCGCTCTCAAGAGCTGGGGCACGACCTGTAGACCACCACTCCCAGATAAACCGTGGTGAACGATGCTCCAACGCCTTGAGGTAATCAAAGTACCGATTCCTACGAGCTGGTACATCCATGTCAGGCGTCCCCATTAGCACGGCTGCGAGCTTGTCAGAGGCATTGGTCAAGCTGACGGCATTGAAATGAATTCCTTTGCCATGACGGCCCTTCGGCGGCACATCGTCTATATCGAGCCTTACAAGAGGCGTAATAACACCCGCGTGCGTCTTTAAGCCGATGCCTGATTTATGAAAAAGTTGAACCAGTGGGTTAGCTACCGTGTCTACTCAATGAGAACAAGGATAGAACGTGCCAACAACACGGCCCCTGCCGTCACCCAACCGCCTAGTAAGCCGTCCTTAGCTTTGGTTCTTTCAATGACAGAGACGGGATTATAGACGTACCCAATATAATGATGGAGTTGCCCTGGGTCAACGTTTTTCGGGCCCCGGTTGACCCAAGCGCAAGCAGCCACTGATGCTGCAGCATAGTTTGGATAAACTTTAACTGTCTCTGCGAATTCTTCGTATTCCTGATCCATCAGTGGATGTGATGATGCGGGAAGAATGAGGAACAGGAAATACAGATGCCCAATCTTTTATGCACTTTCATCTCACGAATACTCCACTCAACAAGCTTGACACTTCTAGAAGCTGCAGTGCTTATGAAACTGTGCACCTGATATCCCGCCGCCGTAAGGCCTTGTTTCAAGACAGGGTAGCACCACGTCCCAGTATGCAGGTGTGGTTCTGGCGCTGCTAGAACTCTCTATTCTTGCGAAGTGTAGTTCATATTGCCATGTTTCTATTCCACTGCTCCGTCTTAGGTGCGGAGTATTCACTGAATGTAGACGGCTAATGGAGGTGGCCATTATGGGGTGCGCGGTGTTGATGAAGTTTGGACAACTGACATGGAAGGATTGCCCTAATTATATTAATCCTCTTTTAGTCTGAACGTCAACTATGTGGTCAACGAGGAATAGGGGGAGCCACAATCTGAACCTCCAGAGCATGGTTCTGGCGCCACCAAAATCAAGTCCTTTATTGTTGATGGAGCTGACGCGGTGATACAGTTTCCCCTTTAATGATGGCGCGCGAAGTTTGCATGACCTTCCTGAAATTGGCCCTAAGTAGTCCCATCGAAGCCCGAGTCTGCGGCCTGGAGAGTTGGGGATACGTTGCGCATTGGCTTGGATGTGCCTGGAGACGTTACGACGGCAAATGAAGCAGAGAAGAAAATCATTGTTATAGTTCAGAACACAGACAAACACTAGTGAGATATAGAATTAAAATACCCAGATACATAACAGAATATTTAGGTGCTTATATTATTCATCTGTTGACCCTTCTACGGTGGTAAATCTTCCCTATTACCACAGATGCTCCGCACAGCTATATCCAACCCCACAAGAACCGTGCTCAATTCGACCGCGCTTGTACTCCTCCAACATTTGAGGTTTATTCGCGTTCCTGCTGTTTATAATAGAGCAGCCGTCGTCAATGAGGTCGAACCTCAATGCAGGAAAGTATGAGGAATTGACAGGAATGCGTATTCTCATACACCTAGGCGACCTTGATAGAACACTCTGGATTGTCTTTCCGTGGGACCAGCAAAAACCGCCTAAAGTGCCCTCTCCTAGAGGTGGGGATCACTATTCCGATAATAGAGTACCGAAGAACACAAAAAAAACCATCAGGTTCGTTCGACTCGTCCGATGGTATAGTGAATTTATTATGGTGTGTCAGAAAGCTGCTAAGAGCTAACTGATTGCTAAAGGATTCGAGCAGGACTGCCGTATTGAGTTTGCTAGCGCTGCCGAGGTTAGTGTTCTGATGAAGCTGCGTTGACAACGCTAACAAATACACCGGCTACGCTAGCGGCAACACTTTTGGAGCACCCAGCAAATGAGGGGCCCAGGTAGTGCGCCAATACTGGTTTAGAGAGCTATGGTGTCTGAAATCCGATCTTCGGTTCGCGCAACGTGTCTGTGAGGTACTTTGACCCACCTTGACAGTTTCCCGATGAATTCTCCCCGTTCCCGCACCATGGGTACAACCCCGATACAACCCCCCAATTCTGTGTTATCCGAAAGTCAAGGAGGAAGTGACTTTTCAGGGGTGTGAAAACTAGCTGCGATCCCTGCCAACAGTCGCTGTTGCAATAATTAACGAGCGCGAACTGCGCGAACTATAGTGCGCTCGTTATTCGCCACCGAAGACAAATCCTGTTTCATATTCATAGTTAGGATCTGTCAGCTCAGACCTAATACGCGTCTCATGTGTCTTAATGCTACGATAGCTAATCCTTGTTGAAAGGACGAAGAAATGTTGGACGGGGCTGATCTAAGGATCAACGCTTTGAACTCCCGAAGAGGGCAAGGACGTGTGCCAACATAAAAATGACCCTGGGTACAAGCCCAAAATAACTCCGACCGGGTGATCTGGTGTCACTGGTCTCCCTTGCTAGTTCGTCGAAACTCAGAGTGCTTGTCATTTCCACCGACTCTTATCTTATTCGTAGAACCCAATCAGCTCAAGTTAGTGGCTAGCACGCTGTGCGAGGAGAAGAAGAGTTATCGGCCCACTGGACTCAATTGAGCTAAAGAAGCGGGATGGCGTCAACAAGTGCACGACGCCAGAAGACTACAGGTGTTGAATACGCTTATACCCCGTTAGAAGATCAAGAAGACGAAGGCTCTGAGCATGAGCATGAGTCTGATAATCCCATTCGCTCAGGCCATGACCGAGGTTGGAACACCGATGATGACGGCGAAGAAGCGGAGGAAGCTTATTTGTTATCAAGGTGTTGTGCTTCATCCTTATGTGAATTCGCATTTGGACGGTGTCCGTGCTATTTTCTCCCTGAAAGCCTCTCGGTAGTGGTCGGGCCGTGTCAGTCCACATTCATGACTGCTACACGCGAGGGAATGGAACCCGAGGAGAGGGGGAGATCGTGGGGTATCGCTTCTAAGATATCGCGCTGATCTCTAAGCTGCTCTGTAGTGGTTTCCCTTTGCACGAGACTTCGTTGTTATATACATAAACGCATCGCTGCTTGGAACTAACCATTTCTCTCCCATCCTACTTTCAGCGACGCTCAATCGTCTACATCCTATCCCAGTGGTCGCAATAGGGAAGGCATGCGGAACTCAAAGCCACTCACGGAGAATGGTGGTGTTGGTGGTACACCAAGCCAAAAGAAACCGTACTTTGGAATGACAGGGACTCAGCTAAATATCTGGGTCACTGTTGCCTGCACTACGGCTATGACATTATTCGGTGAGTTGTTGACTTTAATGCTGCTAGCCACCTTGCCTTTAAGGGTCACTGGCTGGCAGTTGGATCATGAATGAACGTTTCATGCACTGATATCATGTACCAGGATATGATCAGGGCGTTTTTGGCGGTATTATCGTGACGGATAATTTTCTGGAGACCATGGGAAACCCAGATCCAAACCTTCAGGGGACTATCGTATCGTTATATGACATCGGATGGTGCGCTCTTTCCCCAAGAATTCGTCGAATGAGAGGGACTTACCCAGCTTTACCCAGCTTCTTTGGTGCATTGTCAACTTTTGTCTGGGGTATTGGGCCAGTTACTGCGTCTACAACCGACACTTACATTTTCTAGGCGAAAGCTGGGGGAGGAAGAAAACATTCTTGATTGGTGTCATCGTAATGTCGATTGGGGCGATCCTCCAAACATGTGCGTTCTCAGTGGCACAAATGATCGTAGCCCGTTTGATCACTGGTCTGTATCATTTCGGCCGCTTAATGAAGGCTTTGTTCTGACATTCACCTTTAGGCCTGGGTAACGGGTTAGTTTCCTTAGAGTGGTGACATACGGAACAACTTCTCAAATCGCTAATGTACTTGCAGAATGAACACGGCAACCGCTCCTGTTTGGCAGAGCGAAACCTCAAAGCCCTCATGGAGAGGCAAACTAGTAGTATTTGGCATGATGTTTGTATACCCACTACTTTATTCTGACCGCCAATCTAACACCCCTCGTAGTATGAACATCGCTGGTTTCTCCCTCAGCAACTGGATGACCTACGGATTCAGTTTCCTCCCTGGAAGCATATCATGGCGATTTCCAATCGCCTTCCAGCTTGTTTTCTCCTTCATACTGTTACTCACTGTTCCTTGTCTGCCTGAGAGTCCTCGTTGGCTCCTAGCTCACGACCACTACGAGGAAGGTGTGAGCGTCATAGTCGCTTTGGAAGGTAACGGCGCTACAAGAAGAGATAAGATCGTTGTAGGCCAGGTAGAAGAAATCTTGGAAGCCGTTAGGTTGGAGAGAGAAGGGGCACCCAAGTGGAGGGATATTTTGCTCAGAGGGGAGAGGGGCGATACCGGCATGGTACAAAGATTGCTGTTGGGTGCAGGTACGCGTTCTATTTTTGTTCATTACTGTGAAGGTCAGCAGTGACACTTTTGTGGCGCCTCAGGTACCCAGTGGATGCAACAACTGGTCGGAATCAACGTAACAAGCTACTAGTAAGTTACCGCGCCGCTGTCATCTACGCCCTCGACTTATTTAACCTTCCGCATAAGTCTTCCCCTGGTTTTACAGAACTCCGTGGGCCTGTCCAACAATCTATCCCGTCTCCTAGCAGCATGCAACTCCGTTTCTTATCTCATTTTCTCCTTCTTTGGCCTCCTGCTGATCGAGAAGGCAGGCCGGAGGAAGCTGATGATGTGGGGAGCTGCAGGTCAATGTGTTTGCTATCTCTTCATTTCCGGTCTGTTGTCCAAGGTCGAAGAACTCAGTGGCGGAGAAAGTGTCGAGCTCTCCAGAAAATATGGAGCAGGCGCTACAGCCTTCTTTTTCGTCTACTATGTCTTCTTTGGGATTTGTTGGCAGGTAAACAAATCTCTTCCACTATCCTGGCGTAATTTCCCTCCTAATTTCTATCTCGGATTACTTGCTACTAAGGGCGTCCCTTGGTTATATCCAACCGAAATTAACAGCTTATCAATGAGAACCAAGGGTGCCGCTTTAGGAACTGCATCAAACTGGTAGGTTCACCGCTGACGCCGAAAAGTTTGATCCCCCCTTCTGCAACCGAGTGCTCACTGCTACACTTAGGATATCCAACTACATCGTCGTACAAATTACCCCTCCTGGTATAGCCAACCTAGGCTGGAAATTCTATCTCATCTGGACCGTATTCAACGCCATATTCGTTCCTGTAAGTCCTCCACTTCTTCCATCCCTAAATCACGGCATCCTGGGTCCACCTGACCACATGCACATAAACACGTACACGACCTTACAAAGCCCGAACCACACATGATCCATACCGTACTTCCGTGGTGCTGATATTGTTGTCACCCCAGCTGATTTATCTCATATACCCTGAGACGGCCAACCGCCATTTGGAGGACATTGACCGATTGTACCGAGACGATCCCGGCATGGTTCTCGTCTACAAGAACCCAGAGGCCATTCAGATTGAAAGGCCGCAGAGGTTCGTGGATGCAGATAGGGAGAGGTTACAGCACACCACTGTCAGTTCCACGACCGATCATGATACCCCTAGCACCCGCAATGAAGGCGATGGTAATCTAGGTGTTGGAGTATAATAACGTGATTTCCTATACCGTAGGTATATCCTAATAGCAGAAATGCCTCGAACTATTAGTGGATAGGAAGAACGCCACTGGGGCCTGGATGACCACGTGCCCTATGATATACAGCCATAGTATTGACACTAAATGCCCGCAAAAGTGTCGTACATACAACAAGGCAATAATATGTGTCGCGAATTTTCAAAGCGAAAGAGTTCAGGAAGTAATTGTGTTTGATTTTCCGTTTAAAAAAAAAAAGAAAAAAGAAAACATTATGCAAGAGAGTGGTATTATGAAATGCATATGAGAGGATATGGACTAAAACAGGTATCAAATGAGTGGATTTGTGTGCGCGATATAACAAAAAATACCATAGAGTATATGCGGAATGTAGAGATGCGGAGGATATTTTTCATATGGATAGCAATGCAAAAGATTGGAACAATAATTCATACCGACGCAGAAAGGAGAGTCCAAAAAAAAAAACGAAATCCGGGCTAGCCAAAAAGAGGTGGTGAAACGGACGACGCGAAATCCGGGCTTCAATTTGAGGTATCATCTAAAATAGATGAAAAATCCATGTACCATGTATCTTCAGAACAAGAAAGGAAGGTTTGAATCCGAGAGTAAGGGTACTCGATGGAGAATGAATCGTGTAAAAGGTAAAAGGGTCAACATGAGCGCAAATGGCAAAGGACAGAAGCAACTGGACTTGCTCGGAAAATAAACCAGAAACGACAGATGTGGTGGTGGATGAAAGAGACCGATGAGAAAACAAGAACTAGAAAACGTGGATATCGAGTTGACATCTTGGAGTTGACAGGGTTGGTGCAGGCGAGGCGCTAATAGACAAGGAGGGATACCAATGCCCCAGAATTTTGTATAAGGGTGTGGTTACGAGATGGTATAGGGGCTTGATTTCGTGGAGGGTCTCCATTCCATGTGGCACAGGAAGTAAGTTAGGCGTGGAGAAGGAATCAATAGCAGAACGGAGTTGTAGAAAATACTCGTGATTGCGAGTAATCGGATCTGGATTGGAGAGTCCTCTAGGCCCACCTTCCAACCTACTGTTCATCCGAACACCATCTCTGTCAGCGCCACCAAATGGACCACATCAGCGCCCACCACCCCCCTACACAATTTTTACTTCGTAATACCCCTTTTTTCGTCGACAACTTTATTCACCCAACGAATCAAGACGCTCTCCAACATTTCTTCCCAGCCCTCTTCTTTCTTCGCCACAATTTTAGCATCAAATACCACCGGGGGCTCTGTAGCATTTGTGGGGAACTTTAGCTTAGTAACCCCTGGAGAGCTTAGTGGTGTATTGCCATTTGCAGGGCTGCTGGATCCGGAAATGACCCCTGCTAGTCCCAGTCCGGCGTGCGGGGTTGCGAGATGATTAGATGGCACGTGCAACGGTAAAAGATACCGCAATTTTAATGCACTATCGTTATTGTGTGGAGGTAAGTTCAAAGTTAGGGTCCAAATACATGTGCCACATTGGGAGAAAAAGGGAATGACATACCCAGCCCACAACCTCAGGTTGTCCGTGCGTCGGAACGTCCAACCAGTTCTGGCCCCAGCGGCGGGATCCTTTTCAGCAGTTTGTTCCAATGAGTAAATGTCATGAATAGAGTCTCGATTGATAAATCCCCATGGCTTCCTGGACTTGCGTACGGATGCGTTATAGGCCAGGCAAAGTATTTGTCCCGAAGATAAGCTCTCCAAAAATGCAGTTCTAGAACCCTCGCTGGGGGATTGGAGAGAGCCAAGAAGATGGGCGGGTGTGAAGGCCGCCAAAAGTGCATAGGCGCGGCCTACAAACACGTTACCGCTGTGAGCATACACCTAACGATGAGTAAGTGTGCGAACGCACCAAGATCATCATCGACGAATGTGCTGCGTTTGGCCCAAGTTGGAAGGTCATCATCTTCGACAAATTCATCATATTCCTCATCCTCTGCGATGCCTCCCATATGTGACGGCTCATCCGAAAGGGTAACCGTGTTCATTATGGAAGTCAACATGCCTGTGGATACCCTCCTCTTGGGTTCCAAAACACTCCCATTGAAGAGGCCTAACCCTTTGCCTTCGCCGTCGCCCGCGCTAACCCTCCTGCCCTTGGGACTCCTGCTCCCCGTCCCTTTATTCCTGTACTTCCTTCGCTCCCTCTCCCAACCGCGTTCCGCCTTACGACTCTCGCGGCCTTCTAACTTTGCCAGAGCATCATCTACCCCCTTCGACTGACTCCCTCCTTCCAGATCTCCATCAAATATCACTTCATCGACAAGGTCAAGGTACGTGTTGATGACCTGTCTCTCCTTCTCCAATTCCGCTAGCCGCACGTCCTGCCTGTACAGCCACCCACTCCCCAACACGAGCTTATCGTCCCACAACTGTCGTTCCTCTTTCTCGTCTGGCTCGGCAAATACGTCCTCCTCGTCGTCCCAAACAGGTATGCTTTCCTCCCTTCCTTGAACACGCATGAAGGTGAACGAGCTATCCGGATCTATTTCACCATGCTGCCCAGGGTTTGCGGCGGCCGCTCCAACGCCCTCGTCGTCCTCCAGCATCGCACTCGGACTTGTCACCCTTGAATGGCTGCTCCCACTCCTAGACCCATTATCACTCTGAGCATCGTATGCCTCGTCACTCAGCGGCAACCTGTATCTCTCCTCCAAGTCCCGCAGCACGGTGAGAACCTCCAAAGCCGATCGCCTGATTAGCGAGAGCGGATCGGCTTGCTTGCTTGATGACGGGGTAGATGAGCTCGTGATGGTTGCCTTCTTGCTAGTATCGGGGCCGAGTAATGTTGGTCGGAAATTGGCACGGAGTGTTTCCGCTGATTCATCAGGTAAAGACACGAGATAATTCCCAACTGAACGGACGGCGCGTGTCGTAATTTGTAGCACAGAGAGTACGTCAAAGTCCCCACCCTTCCCTGCATCAATGAATGAACCGTCTATCCTTCCACCCGCCACATTGCCGCTAGAACTTCGATCATGGTTGGTTGAGTTTGAAGCTGTGCCTAATGTGTGACGCTGTGTGGGATCTTGACCGCTGAAACCCCATGCCTCGGCAACGGCGATGAGATCCTCAATAACGCCAGGCAGGAGATGCTCTGGATCAACCTCGTAAGTTTTTGGGACGATGGGGAAGGCGGGACGCGTCGGTTGGGGAACGGCGGGTGATGGAGGCAGTTGTAGCTCTGCAATGCTTCCTAAGGACGGATTTGTCCTGATCCGAGCAAGACCACCAATGGCTGGAACGAGCCCATGGTGTGGTTTATGAAGGAGAGGACTGATTATCACAGATGAAGTGAGGCGTCAGTCAACGTCATTGAATTTAGGACGTATATTGGAGAAGCTTCGGAAAGGCTTACTTTCTCTTGGCAGCGATACCTGCCTTGGTGAAATAGTGCTGGAGGTGCTCTATGCTCCCCAGAGCCATAACACTTTCACGCTTTGCAGCGCTGCGACTGAACGGCTTCATGGGCTTGTTGGAGGAGTTGACGTTGGGATAGAAAGCTGTCGACCTTCGTGGTTTCTTGGCAGAGCTCGTCGCCTCTGGCGAGTCACTCCCGACAGGTTCTTCAGTCAGGATCCTCGGTGGCGAAGAGGACTTGGAGAAGGTATATGAGGGCATTATCGAAATGAAAGGGTAAGGACAGGCAGGAAAGGGTATCGAGCACAGGGGTTGGGGTGAAGGACGTGGACGAGTTAATTACGGCGGGGGTGAAGGACACGTGGTGCATGCTTATGTAATAAAGCCTCCATTGGCTTGAGGCTTCAATCAGCTGTAACCAAGTCCATATAGTTATGAATCTAAAGCTGTGCTGCACCGAGTACAAAGTCCAAGTTCTACTGCAGTGAAAATGCGGCTGCAACCAGAAAATCGTTGAGGGTACGGATAAATAAGTGAAGTCATATGCAAACGAAAAGTCCAGAACTCGGTGGATTTACGCTTAATTAAACATTTAGGATTATCCCTGCAACAAAGCCAGAAATGGCGAGAAAATGTCACTAGACTTAATCTCCGGTTGGGAGGTGAAGGGTTAACAAAGTATGAGCCAGTGTCAGTGCCGTTACCCAGTACCGACACCAGGCATCCTTCGGCGGAGATCCCAGTCGTATTCCATTCCTTTGTCAGTCTACACCCCGAGTTATTTAGGGCCTTTGGCGTTCAGACGATAAACATCGATGCATTGACTCACGCCACTAAATAGTTTCATTCAGCGAGTGTTCTACATCGAGCTGGCGAGCTACCTCCAGATAGCACATGCCAAACCTCAAAGTATTTTCGACCTTAACTTGCCTCCTTGCATCTGGCGCGGTACAGCAATCTAGCTAAGATCCCAAATAAGAGTTGTGAATGAGCGCATTTGCTTTTTTTGCTACCTGTGCGTCTTTATATTTATATTGTGTTGAGGCCGGAATATCAGGTGCGGCATAGATAAAGAAGACAACCTAAAACCCCAATCGTTCTGCTGCAACAAAGTTAATATGATTATTATTGAAATGAGGCTACACTTTGTGGTGCGTTCAAGTTCAATTTCTACCAAGAGTAAGCATATAGTAGCCACCAGAACAGCCATCAAGAGAAATAAGTGAAGCCATATACAAACGAAAAGTCCAGAATTCGGGGAAGTAATGCTCAATTAGGCATTTAGGACTATCCCAGCAACAAGCCCAGAAATGGCGAGCAGAATGCTACCAGCTTTGGCCCCTGTTGCGCCGTTGTTGGCTGATGAAGAGGTGCCAGAGCCACCACTACCCGACCCAGTGTCGGTACCACTGCCAGTTCCAGAACCCGTGCCCCCGTCGTTTCCACCACCAGTTCCTCCGGTACCCGTGCCTGTTCCTGTTCCAGTGCCAGTACCGGTACCAGTTCCAGTTCCCGTATCAGTTCCCGTTCCGGTGCCAGTGCCGGTGCCAGTACCACCAACCCCGTCGTCGTCGTCGGGGTCGTCGATAGGCGAGTCGTCATCGTCATCATCTCCACCCGGAATTGGAATGTCATCGTCATCATCGTCATCATCACCACCGCCCACACCGCCGGGTGGTAGGCCAGCCCCGCTACCACCGGGACTAGGACCGACACTACATCTAGGTGTGCCATCATCTTCACGATAGCAAGTTGCATCAGGGTCTAGTCGGACGCGACACGCGGTTAGCTAACATTGATCATGACTATAAACGGAAGACAGGAAGCTTACCGCAACAGAAGTTCTCTCCCACACATTGGATATGGCCTTCGTATTCACATGGGTCGTCACTGGCGGTGCAAGTTTCGCCTCTAGGACAGCAGCCTAGAAGTCCACCCCATTCGCCACAGTATTCACTGAATAAGGTTACGTCAGTAAGGATAAAAGTCAATTAATATTGGCACAACGTACCCGATGGGACAGCAACCATTCCCTGCAAAATGGAGCACAATAGGAAGCACGTTAACGCCATGTACATCATGGAGGGTGTGATACGGAATGAAGGGTAATACTCACCATCAGAGCAAGGAAGGTAACCAATACTACAGGTCTCTTGACGCTCGACTAGGCCTGTCCCGCCCGCTCCAGAAGGATGCCTCAACAAGGCAGGAATCGAGCGAGCATGGAGAGGGTCCGGTCTTCTCTTTGCGAGCAGGGTTCTTGGGACGCTGACAGCGGTCACTTCAGTTTGAACAGCTAGCAAGAACGCTGCCAAAGCGATGACGGTGGCCTTGTTACTGCGTGGATTTAGCATCGTATACGGCTTGACGTTCGCAAGGAGTTAATGAGCAACCGAGCCAGGAATATGAGTGGACAAGAAGGAAGAGCTTGGATATCCTGGGGAAGGAGGAATGGGAGCGACCTAGCAGGGGGCTTTAATACCGACTCTGCTAGCCCATCGATTACCTCCCAAAGCCCATCCTACTACCCTGAGAGCTGCTACTGAAAGAAGTACCTGACGGTAGACGCTTTTGCGTAGTCTTGGCGTCTTGTTGGCGACCTGTTTGACAAACGGACGGACACAGCCCACACGCGTGCCCCGTATTGTCCTTCCACCCATACCGAAATGCCCCTAAATGGCTCCTGTTCAGCTAGGCACAATACCCAAGCAGTTTGATATCCAGAGCTGACACCTTGAGCCCGCGGTACAGCTTGATATGAAGTCATTTCGGAACTCGACATATTGAGTCACTTCCTCTTGAGTCTTGTGTGCATGGCACGCCACTGATTCAGTGATACGACGTGCAACCCTGACAGGTAGAGTGCTTGGACCAATCATACACAAGTCTAAGAACCAAGGTGTCGCCTCCTTGCTGTCCCAGTTTCATCTCGCTGCTGCTTCATCAAATCCTTCTCACCACTTGGAAAGTCCTTCCTCCGTATGCAGCCTAATAAAGCTCTTAGATAGTACCCAGACTACTAACCTTAGTAACATTTTCCTCACCTGCATCTCCCCTGCACTTTGGAATGAGACCGAGCGAGAACGAAACAGGGCCCGATGACACAGCAATGAAATACAAAACAACTGACGTGGGTGTCTTTGCATCCTTCTCAACCATTTTTGATAATTCCCAACCTCCTCATGTCCAGCTAGCAACGACACAAAAACACCTGCCTAGTTCGAGCATCAAGACATGCCAATTCAGCCGACGGAGATCCGCATGGCGTAACTTAAAAGCATAGCTATAAAGGTGACATACCATTCAATTCCCTACGACATTAGAGGTTGCATCTTGAAAAGGATACAGAAAAGGAAAGCGAGTCCGATAACAATGGGTAGTTGGTAGTTGCTCGGCGTTTCCTGTACACATCGACTCAGGCACCATCCCAGTGCGATGAATCACTTGAATCACCCTTCACCATACCTGTTATACTGGCAGTTTTCACTTTATCCATTCAATTGGGCTGAGTCATGGCAGTGTTTCGTATTGTGCTTGGCTTCATCCCCGCCCTTGCATTTGACAGCGATGACTCGAGAAAGCTCGGTATCATTCCGCTCGCCCACCCAAGCTCGATAACCAACCCACAAAGGCAGATTTCCTCCACATTTCCTCCCCATTTTGAAGACAGAGCTGATACCAAACCGTCAACATGCACCGCCCGCAAATCATCCTTTATGTCCTTTTTAGGACCTCGAGGCATACACCGTAACGGACAGTGACCACGGTCAATCGCTTGTGGTTGATGATCGGTTCGGAATTGATCGAGTTAGCCCATACGGTACCCCAAAATCCTATCTGATCCACTACGTACAACATTCAGCTGCTTGAGATTCTTGCTCCGAACATGCGCACAATGCATGTCTGTCCAGAATGTCCGAGTCAAACGGCAAGTTCAGAGAGAGCAAACGGGAAGTGAACCTCTGTTGACTTGATGCACGTATTGTTATGTATGATCGACGGGATAGGAATTGGCGCCAGCCAAGCATTTTGAGGTACCCCACGATTGTCGCTTATCGAGGGGGTTTTCGAAATGGTGCCTTTGTGGCTGTGCTCGTTCTAATCCCAGCAGTTCACCCCAAATCACTAGAGGGAGGATTCAACGAGGTAAACGCGTTCATCAGCATATTGGGAAGTAGCAGATGAGCGTCAAACATTCTCAGTTTATCGATCCAATTTCCGTGGGTCACCAACTCAGTGGTGCATCAACCATCCCAAGGGCAGCTCATACCTACTAGCCCACATCATACACGTAGTCGCGGCGACCAGCTCTCATCGCGTCAAGAACCGGCTGCGATCGAATAGCGGTATTACCTGGAGCATTGAATTCGGGCACTTCAACCCATTACTGCAAATTAATTGTTAAAGTTATAAATCGATTTGGCTTGTCCAACAACCCATTACTAAATCGAGTCAATTCAGAATTCTGGGGTGAAACCCTAATTCGAATGCGCTGCGCACTGGAAATTGGACTCGCCAGTTATCGCTATACATATGCACGTACTTGCAACTCGAGTTTCGCTTCGCGAACAATGCGAATAGTCTAGGACTAAAGGAGTCTTCTCTGTTCGCGGGCCCGATGACCTCAACGCAGTGGCTAGAGATGTTGCGCCTTCATTCTTCATCGGCTATATGTATGAGCACATAGCTTTGGCGGGGAGTTCGCAGCTTCCTCGTGGGTCTTGTGGACTATGCGCTGCGAGGACAGGTAAATCTGGGTGTAAAGGTCTTGTGTCGAAATTAAGGGATCGGAGACGGGCTTTACCCTGGACAACCAAGATTTTAACACCCGTGGGCGGGCTTTTGTGGCAAGATGATGCTAAAATCGTTGTATCCTTATATATGTTCATTATAACTAGCAATCACGATCCATAGGTAACAGGATTGAAGATCAGCACTGCGACCCTTGTTGGAGACTTACCACAAAGATTTTCAGGGTGAATATCTGTATATTTGATCCATCGATGATTTATCTTTAGCTCAGTGCGTCCATATGGCGTTTGGACTGATCAAGATCACTTCAGCACATTTGCCCCCTTGTTGTTACGCAATGTATTGTGTAATTGATGAGACGAGTGCAAATTCATCCCACGACTTGTCTTTCTGTAGCTTGCGTATTGCGACACTTGTTGACCACTGTCAGAATCCGTTCACCGTTTACGTTCACAAGGAATGGTGGTCATGCATACACCCACTAATCCGGGCGCCTTCCCGCTTCCATGATTTACCAGTTCAACAGGTTATTACCATAGCACCGGAACTGAATCTCGTTACTTCAATTTATTACCCAACTCCAGTAAACCCCACGGATCGAGCCATTGTGACAGGCGCAATGCGCAATCTCACAGGGCTGCTGTAAGGGCCGATGGACTTTTGAGTCTGCGCGAGAGGTTTCCACCCGTCATCGTTACCATTGTACTCATCTCGGAGTCGGTGTAGTCTCGTTGCTGATAGACTTGCGAGGAATCAAAGGATTGGAGCAGATAGTAGAGCGATCAATTGAAATCCCTAACCTAACAAAGGACACAAAGTTTTCTCACAGTGTGCTTGATCTTTGTGGAGAACGCCGATACGCCATTACGGTAATTTCACGATGCGACGTCCGACTTTGGAAACGAATCTAGGATGGTAGGATCATCAGGCCAGATGACTGCCAACCCCCTGGTGTACGGTAAAGAGCGAGATATAGAGTCAATGTGCTTGTGAAACCCGCTATCTTGATCCCAGTCGGAGTCGCCATGCATTTAGTATTAATACACTGTCAAAATGGGGACTTTCTTCGATGGGAATCCTACCTGATTTTCCAGGGCGGACCCAGATCAGCGGTTTCAAATCTCGCTGTGCCAAAAACCAGGAAGCTCGGGGGCCTACGGTCCACTCTACTGGGACGACGGCCTACTGGCCACCTGGAAGGTGCGCAGAACTGAATGGACCATCGAGAAGTTAGTGGTCGAATGGAAGCTTCAAACGACGGATAATATGAAGTCATACCTGGCCGCCGGCATCGGGTCATTAGGAGTAACAGGATGCGGGCTTTTTGCCTAACGCTGGATCAAAACATGGCCATCGAAAAACATCCGAAATGAGGGTTCCTAGAACCTGCTTCCTAGTGATAAACTATATAATAACGGAGACCGAACCGGTCTGTAGTAGATGAACACGCCCCATGGTGGCCGTTAACGGATAACAGCTTGATCTAAGTTTTGCCTAACGCTTTCAATAATACAGATAACACTAAGGCTGCCCCACCGTGAAGCTGCCCACCTGTGGGTATGTCTGTAGTACTTGGAATAAGTTGGGCCAAGAACCGGTAACTGCCGCTGATAAGTCACATGATCATTATTTATATTTTAAATAATCCAGTATGATTAGGGTGAACGAAGTGCCACCAAAGCTGCTTAATCTCAAAGGTTTATAAAGGCATACGAATATACGCTGCTCTTAGCGTGTTGGACATGCGTGGGAGGGTATCAACAAAACGAGGCGGATGTGGGAAGCACAGACCGGGCAACTGCATACAGTAACGTAACGGACTCAAACGTACATAGCTTTCAGGTGTACTGCAGGAAAACCTGCACCATATAAATGCCATACCAACGTGTGTGGCGGATGCTTGATGTCTAAGAGAATTTCCACCTGTAAAATTTGTGAGCGACGCGGGTCAACAAAAGGACAGGGGCCTACCTGTTGCCGCAGTTGACACAACTGAATGGAAACATGTTAGTGAGAGAAAATCGCGTTCCAAACTAAGGACTCACGTTACGAAGGTCTGTCAAACGGCGAATTAAGATTAGTCGATTCACAGATGGAAAGAACTACTCACAGTCATAGGTTCATCGGCACTACGCGTTTGAGCCTGACGATAACGGCATTTCCTCTGTATTGGATGTCAGAATCATCCAAAAGATGGTGAGCTGCAAAGAACCCACTTGTTTGCATCGACCACACTGGAATGCATCCGTTTCTGCCTGTTGCTCGCCAGCCCCTAGAGAGTTGAAGAAGTTTTCTTCTTTTATCTTGTTGTCAGCGGCCTTCCGTTCTTCGGATGCCATGTCCTGAGAGAAATGGTTGTAAGGGAAGACGATAAACAGCAGGGCTTGATGCTTACCTGACTAGTCATCCGTGCAACCTTCTCAGCAGAAATCTCTCCTGCAACCACATTCTCCCTCAGCGAAGGATTGTGCTTGTCCTTAAGGTTGACGAACAGAACCCTGATTCGAGACTTGTATTGCATTGTTGTGCCGCCGTGATCCTTATGGACCACCTTCTCAACAGCTATTGCCTTCTCAAGGATAAGCTCGGAAGCTGGGAATGCTTAGGCGGATAGCCTCGACAATGAACCAAGGCATACTCACGGGCACCGGAATCCGAAGCAAGGGCGTCGTAAAGCAACTCCGCACACTTATCCCGTGTGGCATCACCCGTTGATGCCTTGACACCATCAGTTTTTGCACTCCGCGCAGATGAATTGCTGGTTGGAGTGCCGGGCGTTCCAGGTGTTGCAGCCGCTGGCTTTTTAGCTAAGGTGCTTTAGTAGGTTGCCTGAGAAGCAGAAATAGCCACACGCACCAGTATTGGTGGGCTTATTCGCAGGCTTTGGAGTCGTGCCACCACCTGCAGCGCCACTGCCACCGTCCTTCTGTTTTGCCCTTTCCACCGCGCCCTTCCACTTTTTGACGATTTCTTTAGCGAGATCTGAAACGCTCTTGTCATCGTGCGATCTCAGCTTGCCTACAGCTAGACCCGCTTTGCTTTCCTGATTGACAGGTCATAGGCATTAGATAAGAGAAACGGACACAAGAACTTGAAATGCTCGCCCTTAGGATTTGCTCATTAACTTCGAAATTTGACTTGAGTATGTTCAGAATCCCGATGATATCCTGTGAGAGGAGATAAGGAACGATGTTCAACGAAAAGTAACGGGTTACACATAGGGAAATTACTCGTACCGCGGAAATTGACGCGCCTTGAAGCTGTTTCACGAGTTTTCTTAACTCGGCCGCGTCTGTGGACATGTTCGTTTCCTCGCTACGCTCAACTAGCTACGAATACAGATAGATTTCTGGAAATAACGACCAATGCTCAACCCGACGAGATACGGCTACGGCTTGCGGTGACAGTGGTGGTGAAGGAGTGCTGGCCACTTGGCACATGGGAACCTGGTAGCCCCTAACATGTGCAAACAAAACATTCTTCCTTTCCCCGTCATCGTTGACCGTGCCTAGCAATGGCCACCACAGCTCTCCCTTCGTTGAACAACCTATATCAGCAAAATGCCAAGCGTACGCGCGCCGTCTTTGAGGCGGATCCAGATGAGTCTATGCGTGACGAGGAGAAAAGGTATGTGCAACAAATCATCGGTCCGGCCGGAGGTGCATTCTGACAGTCCTGTTGCAGTATACGGCTCCGTCTGGCAACGAAGATGAACGACGAATACCGAGACTTCAAGGAGCTACCACAAGCTCTGTTGAATCAGCAGGGTGCTGTTGGACCTGCACGTCCAAAAGAACAACGGAAGATGATTACAGGACGTGAGTCCTCCGAGTATATGCGCGTTTTCTGGACATGCTTGCTAATCTTTCACATAGCTACAGCTGATTCAAGTACCTCGCGTATGATTGCGACGATCGACAACGGCCCTAAAGCACAGCAGTCGACATTCACATCTGCCGCTAAGCTCTCCCAAGCACTCACCCTGCACAAGACAACACGGACTATTAAGCCTACATATCACCCTCCATGGAAGCTTATGCGTGTGATTTCTGGGCATTTGGGATGGGTTCGTAGTGTTGCTGTGGAGCCAGGGAATAAATGGTTTGCAACAGGTGCAGGGGACCGTGTAATCAAAATATGGGACCTAGCATCTGGAGAATTGAAGCTGTCACTCACGGGGCACATCTCGACTGTTAGAGGGCTGGCTGTTTCATCACGCCATCCATACTTGTTCTCATGCGGTGAAGATAAGGTGAGGCATTATGGTATCGGGTACCGGTTGCTGTGTGCCCACTTATACCTGCCATATAGATGGTGAAATGCTGGGATCTGGAGGCCAACAAAGTGATACGGCACTACCATGGACATCTATCAGGGGTTTACGCCCTCTCACTCCACCCTACTCTTGATATTCTCGTCACATCGGGCCGTGACGCTTCGGCTAGAGTATGGGACATGCGGACGAAGGCTCAAATTCACGTTTTGGCAGGCCATACTGCAACAGTAGCGGATGTCAAGTGCCAGGATTCAGACCCTCAGGTGATAACCGGTAGTATGGATTCAACAGTAAGGTGTGGCTAGCCCTGTTCGAGATTATCTCAGATCATTAACTCCGTGCCATTAGGTTATGGGATCTCGCTGCTGGCAAGACCATGGTCACCCTTACTCACCATAAAAAATCTGTACGAGCGCTCGCAATCCACCCTACAGAGTACTCCTTCGCAACTGGATCAGCTGGAGGCAATAACATCAAGAAGTGGAAGTGCCCCGAAGGAACCTTCGTGTTCAACTTTAGTGGACACAGTGCCATCATAAATACCCTATCGGTGAACTCAGAAGGCGTTTTCTTCTCTGGCGGTGTGTACAGGTCTTGAAACCTTTCCATTGCCTCGTTTTCTTACTTGGAGCCGTTGATCACAGGTGACAATGGCACACTT
>KB722745.1:283270-351105 GCA_000349905.1 Volvariella volvacea V23 | reverse complement strand
ACATTTTGGGATTACGACACGGGAACGCCATTCCAGAATCTGGAGGATATTCCCCAGCCTGGCTCCCTCGAGGCCGAAGCGGGTGTATTTTGTTCAACATTTGATATGACAGGCACACGATTAATTACCGGTGGTGCAGACAAAACAATCAAGGTTAGGGATTCCACTCCGCGTTATTCATTTATCCCACTGAAACCTATACCCTTACTGTTCTTCTATGCTTCTCCTCAAACGTGTGGTCACCCAACAGATATACGCCGAGCAAGCAAACTAAGGACTCAAACATACACATATGGTACGTTCAAGTTGGTCTTAGACAGGGTTACGATGATCGGGGAGACAACTGTCCGTAACCCTGTGCAAGTATCTTTTATCGGTTGCGACCATTTCTACTTGTTTATAATTGGCCCTCGGACCTCGGGGCCATGCGTCGTTAGTCGCCGCCTCATCAACGTGATCATTCTAAGTTTGTACTAGAGGCATCTTTCATCCCATATCTGTAATTTACAGCTGCATACGATGTTAATATATCAAAAAGCATTCTATCAGATAAAACGCCACCATCCTTGAGGTGTTCGAAACGGGTCAGACCTACGCGAAGATCAGTGTGGATTGTCTATAAAGCATCTGGTATATTCGCCGAGTCCCAAAATTCTGTATACTGTCCATATAGGATTGTTCAATAGAAAAAGGATGATAGAAGTACATAGCCATAGATTCCCAAGCGAGATGGGTCGTGTACAACGATAGCAAGCGAAAACATTTACAAATGGAAGTCAACGGAAACCAGAGACGTGTTCTAGAACTCAAGGCAGCGGTAAGTCGGAGAAAATGACAATAGAAATATTTGATAATCCAATGGGATAGGAGAGCTGAGATAAGAGGGGGGAAAGGCACGACAGGATGAGGAATGAATGGAGAAGGACAGATGAACAGATGATAGGAGGGCCCGAAGGCGATGAAAAAAAGGGAAGCATAAATGGGACATTGTTTTCGGATTAGGGTCATAGATGGCCTAGAAATTCTGCACGAATCCTCTTTTTTTTCCGCGCACGATTGCCGTAGGTGATGGAAGAAGGAAATTAGAATGGATGTCATAGTTTCGGGAATCCTTCCGGGATCCATCGCTTGCGAGTTAATGTACTTTTCTGCGTTGCATTCTAGGTTTGAATAGGAAGGCGGGTGAGAAATGATGCCGGCGGTGATATACTGCTAGACCTGCAGACTGGGAACCGAAGCGAAAGGTACGTAAGGGGTCGAGAAGGAGCGGCTGGAGTAAGGCGGTCAATGATGAAAGCTTGAGTCGGAGACGGAAACAAGAACGAACCTTGAGATGGCAATAAGAATTCAAGAGACTGAACAAATGAATAAGTTAGATTGATTGGTGCGCCCTTGTAATGTGATAATGGTGATGCGAAGCAGATGGCCATCAAGTGCAAGTGCGGGGTGAGGAAAAGAAGCCAGGTCCCTTCCACTCAGAAAATGTGATCACCCTGCCCACCCCATCGCAGCCAGACTCGTGGCGTTGGAAAGGGTATACGAGACAAAATTACTTCTGGCCACATGATTGGCCTGCTGACCGGACTCAAAATGGGAGTTGTAAATTGCACCTGTCGTATCCGATGGTGGAGGGCCAAACATAGGGAGTGATTCAGCGTTGATTTCATTGAAATCAACTGCGTTGTTAGCGTCTGTACGGAAATACCTCATTGCGAGAGCATTGGTGGCAGTGAAGTAATCCGCAGCGAACGAGAAGGGCTCGTGATCTATCCAGTTATCGTATGACTGCGCAGAGGATAGGGAAATCGGTTTACTCTGGTTCATTAGGCGTTGTTGGATGGCTGGGTCTCGTGCCGGAGTACTCGAGGTCGATGATAGGACCAAGCTTTGACCCGTGGTCAGGTGGTAGGCTCCATCTTCCTCGGGGGTAAGGAGAGAGGATGAAAACGTTGTCCCCGAGGGAGAAGGAACACAGCTGGCCATGCCATCAGTGAATTGACTCGGATCGTATCCGAATGAAGGTGACACAGTATGATAATTGATAGGTGGCAGCGGTTCCGTTGTAGTTGAGGAGTTGCTGTGTGCCGTTATACCGAAGGAAGACCCGTGACCAATGGGGTGAATCTGCGTAGTGTCCTCATGTCGATAGATCATCGTGGGTGGTTGGGCTAGATTCTTGACTTGTGGCGTGCCGGCAACAGAGGGCTGCAAATAGGGATACCAGTATTGATTGGATTCGCTTGCAGGTGCAATTGATACGTTAGGAGCTACGTCTCCCACTGTGGTTTGTGGATGTGCAACCTGGTATCCCTGGGAGGACGAAGGTGTAGACGCCGTTGATTCAGGGTGCTGTAGAAGCGAATACGCGAGGGGTGTAGACGGCGATAGGGTCTCTTGGGTTGAGTATAATGACGATAGGTACATCGAAGGTGAATTAGTAATCAATTGTTCCTCCTTGGGAATATACGAGGGTGTGAATTGACTGGACGGCGTTCTGGGAGAAATAAGGGGCATAGGCTCCCCGCCAGCTCGTGAGTGGTTCATGTTCAGCACAGCATCAGGAATGAATATCTCCTTCGTTGCTGTAGGTCCGGAGATTTTGGCATCGCGACAAAAGGGCTCACTAGGCTTTTTTGTTTCCTTTCGACCCCGTTTACTGTGGTGTAAGCCGAATCTCATTTGAATTTGTTCAACAAGATTCCCCTCAGTTGGGGAGAGTGGCATGGCAACCCGTGATTGCGTCGCGTAAGGTTCATGCCGTTTTTTGCTCCTTTGTGGCTTGCGAGGCTGGGAGGGTGAAGGCTAGCAAATGCTCGTAAGGAACAGAAGTCAGAAGAATCATGATTGTATAGCTTACGTACCGAAGGAGCTTTCCCTGCGCCACCAAAGCCCAGATTCACAAAGAATTTCCAGAAAGTCATTAGAGTCAGCAGATTTGTTGGACTCATGCGAATACCAACCTGTCGGGTTTTTGATCGCTGAAGACAATCGCATCTGCACCCTACTCCGATCGATAGGGAAGGGGAGAGCGTCCTCCGCGAACGCCCCACATTGAATCTGCAAAAGATGGATCGATCATCCCCATCCTAACCTTGGAAGCGGAGCCACGTACACATTCATCGAAAAATGTCCAGAGAGCGGCGGTGCTTTCGCTCGTACTGGTTATGACGTGCACCAGAACGCTAGCCTAATTGAGGGATAAGATGGGTGTCTTTGATCTAGGTCGTCGTGCATCACCTGCTTTGCTTTAAGAGCCAACTCCTTCCAGGGCATACGCTGGTTGTTAACCAGAGGCTTAGAGTCCTCTTCTGTAAGATTCGGCGCCGATGTAGCCACGATGATAAGATGGCGGACAGTAGTTGGGGTGGTTTGGCAGTTAAGATACTGGATGAACCTAGTTGTTAGCCTTGTGGATTCTTTCGCTTAACCGACCACCCCTAGGACTAACCTCAATTGCATCACCGATCATACCAGCCGACAGATAGGAATCTACGCCCTCTGTGTTCTCCGCACTTTTGGCCACATCAAGGGCCTCCATGATGTTAGGATATGCTTGTGCGACTGAGCGGTCCCGTCCGACTCCTGCCCGCGGTACTAATGCAGAGAGCTAGTGGTTTTGTCAGTACAGTTGCATCGACGCGAAGCCTTTTGAGCACTCACAGGTAGGCCAGCATTTGGACCTGAGTTGGGCAAAATCCCAGCGAGCATGAACATGTACGGGTTGAAGAGGCCAAAGGCATTGGATGATTTTTCGCATAAAAGGTAAACAGCTACCGCGTCGTAGGCCTTCTGGGGTGTAGTTTGCGCCATTGGATCCGTCGACTCGACCCAGGGCAATGGGCTATTCAGTGAGCGAGATGGGGGGATTCTAGCGAGTTGGGCGGGTGGATTGAGTGCAATGTTGGTAAGGATGTAGGAAGCTGGAGATGATGACGGGGTAAGGCGTTCGAGAAGAGGCTGTGGATCAGTGGAGAACTTTGAACGGATATTGGGCTCTAAACACCACTTGCCTTTATAAACTATTGCAAAATCAGGGGAAATAAGGACAAACGGATGATTTTTGGTAAGGGTCCGATACTATGAGCAGTGCTTCCTGGACACAGTCAGGGCCTGGGAGTGGATGAAGGCCAGCCTAGTTATGTAAGTTCTCACAACTATAAAGCACAGAACGATGCAAGCCTTGTGACTGCGGGTACTTGTTCGTGTAGGAGCGGTGCAAAAATGGGATGGGGGAAGAAAGAAGATAATGAACGGTTGGGTTCCTAATCTCACAAGGATCGAAGGGACCATTTGCGATCTGATGACCCGAAAACCTCCCAGGGTGCGATAAAGTTTTTGAATGGTCAGGTCAAGCTCTAACATTTCCAGTAAACCTACCCATGCTCCTGGCACGTGTAAGAACTGAGGTGCTCGCGGAGTGCTAAACCTTGGCGCGGGCTTCCCGATAGCTGAGCCTGGGGATTCGATTGGGGGGAGTTTGAGGGATACTGTTATCAATTTTACCAATGATGGTGATCCCTCACCCAACTGTGCGGAAACTCGCGATATTGCCATCCCAAACTGAGTATCTGACCTTGGTTTCTATAAAATTGCGGGAATCCCAAGATACTACTCAAGCGAAAGATTCACTTATACTTCGGCCCCGGAACAATGTGGTCCAGCCAAAAGCGGAACTTATCCAAGAATTTGGTATGATTCCCATTGGAGGTAGAGCGCCGATGTGATGTGCTTAGGCTACGATGCGTATTTAGTTCCTCAATTCCTGAATCCAGTCAAACCAGGAGTCAAATAGGCAAGAGCCAGGAATGACCCAATATATTTTGGCCTGCAACTGGTAGCCGTAGGTTCACTAACCTTTTAAAACATGTTTTAGAGTTCGCTTTGTGAAAAGAGAAGCAGGTGCACAGCGGTGGAGCCTCTATAATCACGCTTACCGCCAAAAGCTAACATCGTTTAGTCCGAAATAACTGCATAGGAGTGGGGGCAGGACTATCACAAAAGCCTAAGAATATACATGGGATCAGGATTTCGGATAACTTCCTGTCAGATATTCCCCACCTCATTACAGGCTCATAAGTCTGGATGCATCGATGAGTTGGGGTGGGTATCCGGAGGGAAAGTGCCACGTTTGCGACTGAGTCCATAATCCTCAGATACCAACGGTGCCAAACACCAAGCTATCGGGGACGCCGCAGCCCGATGATTTTGTAGAAGAATAATTTGGGAAAAATCTCAGCGGCATTGAAACTGGTTGGTGATTGCTAACAGAAACACCCTAGCCGAATTACCAAGATGTGAGCCTGTGCTGATCAGAAACCCTTCATACATATTTGTATAGCGTTCAACATGTTTTCCATGCATCTTATTCTATGTACAATATATCCTTTACCGTTGACACCCCTGGATTGGCCAGATTGGCAACACGCTGCTTCACTCCTTTCTCGTTCGTTGGCAATAGACCAGAGATTAATTTCCGCCAATCGACCCCAATGGAAACCGCCGAAGATCAGTACTCCCGCCCGCACGGTCATGGTCATCAGATATCCGTGCTCGCTGTCAGGCATCGAAATAGATCTTGACTATCATCATTCAATTCTGATTATCAGGACTTCGTACCCGTTGCCACCATTCTGAAGCTGATGCTTGGGGGCGAGAGCAAATGGCATTCGTTGACGATCCTGGTGCCGCATATCAACCCGGGGATTTTACGATAAAGCCAAGACGCTGCCAACCTTTTCCTTTCAAGTGTAGGATATTCACTAGTGCCTCGTGACATGAGCCATATATCTCCGGCGTTCATCTAACATAGTGGGTATTCCTCTCCGGCCAAACCCTGATAGGGCAACGGGTCACGGGGACGCATTGCAAGTCCTTTTCAAATGTCGTTTGCCTCTATGCAATTCGAAGTGCCGTGCCAGGGGATCGGATTATTTACGGCTCGGGATCAGGTGCTGCTAGAATTTATAATTCTCCGGTTGATGGCCATAATACGGCCATCTACACGAGGAGATAAAACCATTAGAAGAGACCCGAGACCAAAGTGATAACCAGTTTGCACTTACCAGTTATATCAACAGGCACTATACCAATGAACCCATCCATCCCTGCCTTGCCCATCATCATTAATCGCAAGTACTCGGACTCACGCCATAGGGGTTATGACCGACTTAATAGCACCCCACTGGGATTCGCACCGGATGAACTTGATTAGGAGGCTTCGGGAGGTCTATTAAGAGGAGCCGCTGATTTGCGAAGAAGACCGTTCATACCAGCGAGCCTGGGGCGGCCTTCGCTGAGTGATTCGAGAGCAGGGAGGAGTGAGCCATACCCGGTGGCAAGAAGTAGGCGTTAGGCAACGTGGTGTCCTTGCTTGCATCGAGGAGCATGCGGAAATGCTAGAGGTTGTACTCTTTGATGACCGAGTTTGACATGCACCGGTAAGAAGGGCCGATGGATGGTGGTCCGCACATACGGCCTGGGAGAAGGTTAATATAGCCAAGTCGAGCGGAGCTGTATATAATTGGGGTAAACTTACCTCAAGTATAGGTAGTGAGGAAGGGACGACAAACACGAGGGGAACCACGACAGGAAGGGATGGACATTCTCGCTGGCGAACTTGGAGGGATGTGGGGGCCGAGGACTACGCAGGGAAGTGCACGTTGCTGATGGCAGTGGTGCGGCATGGTGGGAGGTAAGGTGAGTAGTGGTATTGCTTTGGGCGGGCAACGACGTGTGCCCTACAGCATAGGAGAGAAAGGATTTGTGGTTGTGTTTTTTCTCCGGCACCTCCGCGTATCCTCTCCAAAATTAGTCAAGAATCCGGGTCTTACGCACACTAGTGGAGCGTCAGCGATCTGAGGTGCGGCTTTGTCTGTAATCTTCGCGATATTTCTACATCTCTCTCCTCTTACGGACTAGTTTTTCTATAATACTCCTTATTGCCAGTGGCGAGCTCGAGCGGGTGCTCGCTGGCTCAGACTTTGGCTTCAGGGATATCTAATTTCTTTGTTTGTCCAGCAACCGGCTAATTCCTCCCTGTTCCTGTGAATATGATTGGCTGAACTCTGTTTCAGTGCAAGCAGGACGCCGCGCTTTACTCTGGTCCACTAGGAAGTCATAATATTGGCAAAAATGAAAGATCTTCATCGTGGCTGCAACTCATGAAATCCTCATTCCGTTTTGGAGCTGATAGGAGGCCTCATGGGTGAACGGAGGCTTACGGAAAATCAAACATACGCATTACAATCGAAGTACAGGTTTGTGGGCACAACAATGTGTGTTGGGCGCCTGTTTATTTTCTGGGGAAAAGGCCAAATAAATCTTCGTCCCATACTGTTGCAACACGACTGGACAAATCGTATCCCCATCCCAGTTTAATCTATCTACTCAGTTTATCGACGACAAACACGAGGCTGCTCATCTCCTTATAGGTCATGTTCCGGAATGCGTTAATGCCATTTCATTCAGGGGACAGGGGACAGATGAAACCAGTAATTGCAAAAACAAAAACATCCACATTCGAGCTCAGCGACTTTATTATAGCCTTCCGCGTCCTGAGGCTTCCACGTGTTGGGACTCTCACCGCCGGGTCGTCGCGCCAACCTACAACACGCTTTTCGGCGCGCCCCCAGTCTGAATGCTGAAATCGATCTCAAGCCCTTACCGCCCGCTCGATACTCCTTACAAACGGGACAGGGATTGACCCTGCTGCACCCTTTGGATTATTCCCAATCGCTCATTGTCGCAGCCACAACGGTTCCGGTGGGGAGATCAAGGAGGCAGTCTGATAGTGGGGTTGTGACTGGGATCTCTGTCGAAATGAAGGCCTAGTGGCTTGAAATTGGGACAGGTCATATCAGTGGTCCATAAGCAGGAGCTTGAAGGTGTTTTGAAGCTCGCTAACGTATCCGCCTTCTGGACGCGTCGTGTGTCCTGGTTTCATAGTGGTGCTCGAAGGGTGATTCATTCATCGATCTAGAGCCCATTCATAATTCTTATCCAGTCCTCATATAGGTCGAATCCACCTGGCCATTCAAGCTGGTGGCTACAATCCTGTATCGACCTATAGCATCCAGTACCAAAGTGCAGGTACCTGACTGAGTTCGCCGTCTTCCATGTGACACCTGCAAAGGAACACCCACTATTCCTAATGCTGTAACGAATTGATAAACCCCACTATTACCTATCCAGATCTCCTGGCACACGTATCCCCTGAGCACACGACGGGATTCGGTAGAGGTCACGGCTTTAGAGAATGGTGACTATAACAAAAGGCTGGACATCATTTTCCAACACTAGCATCCAACGGAGGTAAGCACATCGTATCTCTGTGTTGCAGGATGTTTTTATTAAAGGGTCGCAGGGTTTCAATCCAGGATTCACATTACTTGATCGGATTGCATCACCAACACCTGCCTGGTTCTGAATTATGGCAGAAGATAGCTCACCGAAGACACGACGCAATTGTGCAACGTTTTGATGGTGTTCGGACCACGAGTCGCCTCTCTTTGCTGCAGCCTCTTTCGCCTGCTCAGCTTTGGACAATCTATACCCTGTTTGGGAAAAGCCGGGGTTTATTGCTACCCGAAATATGATACACGAGCGTTCAATTTCACTCTCCGAGGAACTGCAATCATCGAAGGGAACCTGCTTTGGTCGCCTCTTGGGCGGACTTACGGCTTGGCGTCATGGCTGGCAGATTTTGAGAGCTTGCCGGCATATACGTAGCCACCTCGGGAAGTTCGCTGAGCTGAAGAGAGTAGTGGCTCAAAGTGTGGCGAGCTGTTACAAGCACTTGTCTGGTGTACAGGCCCGCAGAGCCCGAGTGCCTGCTACCATTCTCTTACTCGCAGCCCCTATCGATGGCTTGGACTGGACGAGTTCCACCGTAGTGTAGATTCTCGGCGGCAACGGCTTTGGTGTGGAAGTTTGACCAAAGATAGAGTCATCATGCGTAAGGTTCCGTTGCGCGTGCAATGTCAATTTTAAATTCCATTCTGAGGGCACGATTGGTAGCCTAATTTCCGTCGATGTTCTAGTGTGGCCGGCCATCGTCCTTGGTGTCACTGGGTGCTTCATCTGATCACCCACAAAATCGGTAGAGCGGAACGAAGGTTAAGTATTTTTTGACACATTCGTCTTCCTTTATGTTAGTACAACAACCCGAATGTATCATACCGAAAGACGTTGTAGAGCTGGTTCTCGTTTGCCTCATTGCTAGATGTTTTAGGTTTACAGTCTACTCGAGGCTTGTGCTCCTACAAAAGGTCGCTGACACTCGTTCACCCGTATCATTGGTGCCAGCGCCAAGATGAGAAATACTTTCCGCTTGCTCGGCCGCCAGGCCACATATCCCAGTTACGAGAATGCAAGGGCAGAATTCTTGATATCTTTTACCGAGAAATCACAGGAGCGATGTTTCACACACACACCTTGCACACTCTAATTGTCACGAACGCCTTACTCCGAACTTCACGGCCACCTATGTGGAATCAAGTTTCAACACTTCAGGATGCTGAAGCACAGGCAGGGATCAGTATGCTGGTTGAACAGCAAATTTCGTATTAGGTTCAGTTATATTAATCTGGGGCTACAATAGCGGGCGCAGTAAAAGTTACCCTGGTGGGGACATTTTAATGCCGCCACTAGAGACCGACGGCTGCAACATGTTTAAGCCTGCCCGATGGACACTTGATCAGATCCCCTGCCGACGTCGGAGGGCAGACATCGCGACGGGCATGCCGTCGTGAGCTTGTGTTTACCATAACCCCCATGGGAAGGGGTGAATAGCAAAATAAAGTGTGCAATGAATCCATTTGCCCCCACCACTTCCCACGCAGGAAGCCCGTTGAGCTAAAACAGATGTCAAGGACAGAGACTGGCCCAGCCATGGAGGTGGCTCCTTCAAGCGGTCGGAAAGCGCCCGTCAAGCCCCTAATCGGCCCCAACTATTGGTGCATGATGCCATGTTACTCCAATATCCTTCTAATTCGACTTCCTTCATTCTTGATCGATGTTCTGGTTAACGGCCAGGATTGTGAGGTTGTCAGTGTTGGTGGCTCGTTGAAGTCGATGGGTGGGCGTGTAACTTGAACCCTGACCCGGGGTGAGGCTCTGGGTAAAATGAAAAACAGGAGGGGATTATGAGTTCTTCAGAGAGGAGTAGGACATTTTGTGAGCATGGGGTCACCTACTATCATCGCGCGGGGTCGTCTCCGCCCCACGCACCACCTGGCGACCAGCTGCAGCACACTAAATTTGCTGGAAGATAGATGAACCAGGTGAGAAGCTACACGAGATGATTAGTGAATTAACTACGCACCTTCCAACCGTGTCTGGACAGTATGCAACTCCGCGCCTTCGGCCTCCTAGACATACAGTCAGTGGGTTTGGGGGTGGCACCCTGAACGACGCACGTGGGTAAGTTCCAGAAGAAAGGAAAGGCTAAGAGTTAGAGATCTTGGGGGCCGTTGTATAGGGTTGACTGAAGGGACATTAAGAGAGTACCCAGCTGGTTGAACTCCAGGGAAATGGAGGGACACTGTACCAACGCCCAACTTGGTATGTCACGTATGTGACGAGTGACAGTGACTCAGGCCGGGCGGACGGAGCTGAGTCATCAATTCACCGTATCCAAAAGACCGCCACCAGCAGCGGACGGCCTCGCTATGGGCGCATATTACGACGAGATAGAGATTGAGGACATGGCCTGGGATGAAGTAAAGGGCGTTTATCATTATCCATGTCCTTGCGGAGATCGCTTTGAAATTTCGAGGAAGCAACTAGCGGCATATGAGGACATTGCCACATGCCCAAGTTGTAGTTTGATTATCAGAGTAATATATGATCCTGTGAGTGTAGTTTATCGTTTTCTGAGAGCTTGAGCAGCTCATGCGGCGGTTTTCAGCTTGATTTTGAGGATGAGCCTTCCGATGACGAGGAAGGCGAGGCAGAGGAAGCAGAGTCTGACGAAACCTCTGACGACGACGAGGCGTTCGAGGATGCTTTGGAGAAGCTCCACCTGGATGAGTCCTCAGCGCGACCGGTATCCGTTGGCGCATGATGGATTGGACATGGACCTGGGCATCGTCGACCCCGTATTTCGTTTGTATCGATAGCACACGTTCTTGACGTTATTTACGTATCTGATAACCGCAAAGGGGATCACGCCTCGGCGATGATGCCATCGTGTTCCCGTTCTTGCTCAGTATTCCCATCATCTGTCAGCATGCACGGCATTGGCGCTCAACCGCCCCTTCGCTTCTTTCCACCTACTTCCCTTAACGTTTCTCGATGTCTTCCAGCGCTCTCGAGGCTGGTACTTCAGGGGAGCGACAGCCACTTCTTGGCAACCCCGGGTCGTCTTCCACGTCACCCGAGCTGAATGGCAACGAACACTCAGCGGCGGATGCTAATGAAGCTCAGAAGACGCCAGTCTCAAGAACTGAGATGGCGGTATATGGATTGCTGACAGTACTTGGCATTACATTCGTGGCCATCTTCATCAAGGGGTTCATCGACGCGCATGATGTAGATGTGGGTGGGACAGCTGAAGTTCGTCGAATGAATGAGGCTGACGCGCATATAGTTTGATTTCAAGAAAGCTTTGAAGAGCGCCTTGGGAGGAGGACTGAGTGGTGCAGCAGGTGTGTTCATATGTCGTGCTTGCAGCGGCAGCGTATTGATAGAACTTGTCAGCCATGGTTCTCCAGGTCCTTACGCTCATGGTAAACCCTTGCATTATGAGCTCCCTTCTTGGTGTTCACAGCCTTTACAGCCACTGAGGACCGTCATGAACTTCCAATACCGTTACGGCACCTCCACGTCACAAGCTATCTCCACTCTCTATGCTGACGGTGGTTGGACCAGATACTACCAGGGTCTTTCTGCCGCTCTTATCCAGGGGCCTGTCTCTCGTTTTGGGGATACTGCAGCTAATGCTGGCATTCTCGCGCTTCTCCAATCGAACACCTACATGAGGCAACTGCCCGCGTTGGTCAAGACTATCTTCGCCTCCGTGGCAGCGGCGCTCTTCAGGATGATCTTGACACCGATTGATACCGTAAAGACGACCTTGCAGACACAGGGCAAGAGGGGCTGGGCTATCCTTAAGAATAGGGTAAGCTTCCAGGAATTTCGATCACAACCTCAAAGTCCTAATGTCGTTTTAGGTCAGGGTCTACGGTTTAGGTTCCTTGTTCTATGGTGCTTGGGCGACAGCCGCGGCCACCTTTGTCGGCCACTATCCAGTATGCTATGCTTATTGAACATCAGTTAGGAGCTTATGTTAACATGTTGCCCTAGTGGTTCGGCACCTATAATTACTTAGACGCCAACCTGCCAGAACCCCACACCACACTGCAGAAACTCGCCCGACGCGCGTTTATCGGCTTTTCTGCCTCGATCGTCTCAGATACTATCTCCAACTCATTGAGAGTGGTGAAAACCTATAGGCAGGTTAATGAAACTAGGATTGGTTACTTGAGTGCTGCAAAAGCTGTAATCGCCGTCGATGGATGGAGGGGGTTACTCGGACGGGGACTAAAGACCAGGATCTTGGCAAATGGGTTGCAAGGCATCATGTTTACTATACTCTGGCGATGGTTCATGGATATGTAAGTTCCATTGCAATCGATTGCAACGCCTTGTGGCTAATATATTCAACGTAGTTGGAATGATACCACCAAGTTGAAATAGAAGTCTCCCATTCGAAATTTCTTTCTCTGATTCATCCCTTCTGTATACCATAATGTATATCTTGTTAGATGACGTTTTTGTTTTCTCTCTTTCTCGCTTTCTTGGGTAGGGAATGTACCATCGATCAAGTCTTTGCGATGATGAGTCGGGAGTGCCATAACTCGTGATAATACCCAATGCAGCCTCAGACCTTCATGCCCGACGTACGTGCCAGCCGTATGTTCATCTAGGTTTCAAATGGGCATTCCAACAAATATTCTGAACGAAGAGCCCGAGACGCGTGGAGTCCCGAGAAACATGTTGGTTACATTCTGCTAGGTTCATGCATGAATGAGACGGACACTATGCACGAAACCCGCTGAAGCCATTCATAGCCTCTCTGTGGTACTCCGTGCACCTCGGCATCAAGCCGCAAATGTGCAGACACATCACGAATGTGAGTAAATCCTTCTATTTACCGCCAGCGCTCCATAGACGACCTTCAGGGGTCGGTGCACTGCCTGCCCTACATCAGTGATTGCTGGATCACCTGCGCCGAACGAATATGAAGAGATCATAGCATAGCAGGATAAACTACTCTCGCCGCCGGCGTACAACGGACCCTTGCGTCGAAGGTATAAACCTGTACCCTGATGCGTCCTCCCTCTGAGACACCCCTCAACCACTGGATCTCTTGTTGAGCCAACCCACCCTTGCTACGATGCGGCTTTGTCCACAAAGCGCTTCACTCCAGCCACAGCAAGCGTCGATCATCCACTCCATCCCTCCCGAGATATGGCTACACATTTTGTCGTTTCTTCCTCCTCGACAACGCGTGTCTGCCCATGACAGCAACGACGAGTTTGGCGGGGTTACTGGATTAGCGGGGTTTGTTCCCTCCCATATTCTAAAGCACAAAGAATGGGCATTACTTCACGACGACGCGGAGAAGGTGATAGGACTCAGCCCTCTGCTGACGAGCCTCGGTGTGAAGGTTTTATATCATGTAATGGAGGTGGACGTGGAACTGGGCACGACCAGTCCTTGGAAGCAATTTGGAGCACCTGACAACAACAGCACGGTGGACCCGAATATCACCGATTCTCGTGATTTGACCAAGATTTGTGCAAGGACGGTGGAGGAGTGTTGCGTTCTGAAGAGGTCAGACTGTCAGTCCAGTTATCGAGACAACTGCCCTGAATCCTTCTGCATCCTTAGGCACATTCTCGGAGGACTGGAATCCTTACCTCAATGCGCCCAAGAACTGAGCATTCGATTTCGCAGGCTCCCTTCACATCGCGTGGACCACACAGCGAAGTGCGAACAACCTTCTTCCCCTGATGTACCTCAGCCCTGGCTGGCCAGAATTTTGTCCTCGACGCTCATGAAGAAGTTGATTGGTGTGTCCGACAGTACGACAGAGGAGCTACCGAATGTTCCTTCGTCGACCCTTGCTATAGAAAAGCCTTTACGGAGGAGATCTCATGATTTTCATTTTCATGAACACTTAGGAGAGACTTTGAATCGCTTCACCAATGTCACGCTTTTACGATTAGATTTCATACAATCCTCGTTACCAGCGCCGGATGTCCTGGGAAATCGTGCTTGCGACCTCTGGGTCTTTCTGGGTCCACGGCTGCGAGACTTGTCCATTCGCGCAAGCACCGAAGTTATATCCATAATTACCCCACCCCTTCTCACCACCTCGACTATGAGTGCTTCCCAGCAACGTAAACACCCACTATCCACGGATCTTCCATTATCTCAACTCCAGCGGTTTTCCTTGACCATCACCCACGCTCGCCCAAACGGAGATCGCGATGTAGTTCAGGAATGTCTCCTTCCTATGTTCTTGCTCTTCTCCTCAACACTCGAATCCTTTCATATCGCTTCTGCCCACTTCTTCGACTTGACAAACCTCTTCCTCTCGGACTCTCATTACTATCCCAACTTGAAAGAACTGTCCATTATCATAGATATATCCCGCCTTATCATTCACGACCCGAAGGCGATCCCCAGTTTCATCTCGAGGCACGCAGCAACATTAGAAACGTTAAGCGTCGGTCCCTACACCACGGTCTCTCCCACATTCCATAGTTCGACGCTTCATAAACCAGCCTTCCCAGCGTACGATCCGCGAGTGCTCTATTGGCAGAGGCGGTGCGACTCGGCGTACGACCATTTCATCAGCGCAGAGCTACCGTTAATCAAGCTTCCGAAATTACGCCACCTCGAGATCAACCTACAAAGTCATAAATTCGAGCCTAGTGTGGCCATCAAAGCCGACCTGAGCAGCTTTGCGGGGACGCTGGAGACTTTGAGGATATGGGAGCCATTCCTCACCGAGCAGGAATTCTATGCTCAATTGGGGCCGCTTGCTTGCAGGGCCAGTGAGGGTTCTCCAGGGGATCTGGATAATCGACAGAATCAAAGTGCTGCAAAACTGAAGAGCTTGTCGCTGAGGACAGATACATTGTCTTCCAAGATGATTGACGAGCTACTTCACTGGCTACCAGCACTAGAGCACCTAGAATGGCAATACAAATATATCGTCGAGAACGACACGCTTTCTTGGTGGGATACAGAAGAACAGTGGGTAAGCACATCGCATCTTCGTCTGTGGTGGACCAATTTTTATGTTTTTCCCGGCGTCAGAACCAGTTCAAGGGGGGAGCTAAAAGGCGTCTGAGACACGTTAATCCCCATGGATGCAAATTGTCTAGTATATCCTTCAGCGGATACGATCCGGCTACAGGTGGCGAGTCGTCATCGCACAGAGTTGACAAAGTCCTTGGTCATTATATTCCCTCCCTTATTTAATGGTCGTGACCAGCACAAAGACAATGTGATACACTTATTTATATACCCTTGTCGCTATATGCCAAGCATAATGTAGTTTAGGAGTACATATAACAATCATGTCAGCATTTATTTTTCTTCGTTCTTAAACCACAGCCAAAAGTAATGCCGGTCGTGTTTTGTGTAACGTAAAACAAGACATTTACTTGTTTCCCAATGTGATCAAAACAAGGATTCACCAGGCTCGGCCTGGCCAAGCAGTCTACATTGTTTGCCTCCACGACAGCAAGGACAATGTCTTGCTTCCCCCATATCGCGTCGTTTGTGAACATTGCATGAATTGAACGCAGTCGAGGTCGCCTATGATCACATGATTCTGGGCTATGACAACACATCAGGGATTCAGGGACGAGCTTGTGCGTTGCCTGTGTGCAAGCCTCGTGTTTTGCGCATGGTTGATACAATTCCCCGATGCCAGATCATCATTGGCTGGATCGTATGCCCTATGACCACCAAAAAGATCTATCCAGTCATGACGATAATGCATCAAACCTAGGAGTCAGCAACCTTCATCCCAGGATACCCACTCACCCAGGGAAACCTCATCTGCTCGAGGCAACCTCGAGGACAACAGATTCGGGAGGGACGAAGGCGGGAAGGGATTTGACGTTATAAGCGAGACGGAGAGGTGACGTCGGAAGGTCAGAAATTCAAATCTTTGGTCCTCACCCCTCTGTTCTTCCCAGTCCATCACCTTGCGATATCGGCTCCAGCGGTGTAAGCCTATCAGGTAGTGATGGACTTCATCCCCCAGTTCATCGTATCACTCGGCCATTCCTCCCGTTGGCATCTTACATCGGTGCCATTGTCCCAGAGCGCTGGCGATTCTCGGCTATGGACCATCACTCTCCTTTCTCTAATCCTGGCTTTCGTCATTGTAGACGTCGTCTTACGGCTCAAAACAACACGTTCAGCAACGTCCATCAATGAAGTTGTCGTCTCACCGCAAAACGGATCCGAGCTCGTCTCTAATCTAGCTGGTAAAGCTGGTCATCTCATCAAGGATCTCAACGAGCTGGAACGTTACCTGTCCATACCCCGACGATCCAAGCAGCTCAAGCTGCAGTATCGCTCACTCTCACAAAAGTCCCTTCCCCCTATCGTACAATCTCGTACCGAGCATGTCGAGCAGGCACAGAGAGCTCGATACAAAGACTTTCTACGCTCGGCAAGTCGAATGGGCTTTGATGTCCGAGCACTGCACAACTGCCGAGGGAGTCCAGCTTTCTTGGAGCTCTGCGAGCGACTTTTGACGTCGAATCACATCTGGAGGCAGGAAAGGGAGATCAAGCGCTTACAGGTTGAGCTGGAATCGAAAGGACAGGCAGCTCAAGAAGGCGTCTTCAATGCGTTCTGCGAAAGGCTCTTGCTGGCCAATAACGTTTGGAGATTGCAAAAAGTGATGAAAGGGTTCATCTTGAACGAAGCGAATACGTACTCAGGGATCGGCGAAGTCGTGCAATCTATGAAGCAGGCCGTGGCTGAGATGAAGGAGGAGATGGTTATTGGGCCTGTTAAGGGTTCGGTGGAGGATCTAACTCAAGAGGTCGAGGAAGGAAAACGACAACTGCTGGCTCTCAAGCAGGAACACCAACGACAACTTGACGAACTGAACAACGAATGGATGCAGGATTATGGGGCAGTTGTCAGAGAAAATCAGAAACTGCGGCTAGGGCAGGAAGCGAAGTTGGTGGAGCAGGAACTAGCCAACGAGTTGGAGCAGGCGCTATTCGAGAAGTTGGAAAGTTCCAAAGAAGACGGTGTCCCGTTACGTTTTCCATCAAGTACGATTCCCGAAGACGAGGAGGGAGTGGACGAGGACATTACCATGGTGTCAGAGATATCGACTGCGACGTGTATATCCACAGGCAGCAGTGTTCGCGTGCGAGAATGCTGCAAGCCTGTCACTCCCGACAACAGAGCATGCTCCGCGGATGCGCGTCTTCGTCGTCATTCGATGCCCCCTGAAGTCCTGAGAGGGACAAAGGCGGGGTTTCCCTCAAAACCGGGCTCTATGGGAAAGAAGACCCCTGTCTGGAGACCATGAATTCATTCATTTCGGATTGGTTGGCGCGGCGTCAGGCAGACGTCAACCACTGTGGCACTGCCATAGTTGCATTGGGTTGGCCGGTGACGAGCAGGTGCTCTGTATTTTGTATGTTCTGATGTATCGCGTGTATCTCTTTATGCTGTATGCCTTGAACTAGCTGTTGTATGGATTAGTGAACACGTACCCTTAGAATCGGCATCGTCGCGCCCGTCAAACTCCAGCCTAAAGCCATGTCGGCGGCAAGCACCGAGAATTTTGGTCGGAGCTTCGGCTTCTACCCTACCGCTCAACAGCACGGGACTCGAGCATCTTAGCAGACAGACGTCGAACAGTGCTAGATGAGCCATCACCGAATAAACATGCGCGTTAGCTACCCTTCCACGGCTTTAACGATGCTTTGTGGGTGACAGTTGGCAGCTCATGTGGCTTCTAGCCTAATCATCACCGGTGATATCTGCTCCTGCTGTTGTATGGTAGCCTATTAGGCTCTTTCTCCTCGGGGCGTCATATAGGTAGAATGGGCCGTCACCATAACTACCATGTGGCTTAGCAAATATACCCCGTACGTCGCAGAAGTGGGCACTTCTCTTCTTGATGGCTTAGAAAATCGTCTGTTAATCTGCAGTATTTCTTCGATTTCTCACCTCGTGCTAGAACTCATGCAGATCATTACTTGTAGCACCTTGAGCGCTAGTTCAACCTAATCTTTTGTTAGGCAATCGGAAAGATTGCCTCCGGGTGAACTTGGAAGGAAACGCCCATCTTTTCTCTAATAGAAGTTCCGAGGCAGATATTGCTCCATGTTAATCTCAAAACGAGGGTCATGCTCGATCTTACTCCACTACCTAGATTGACGTTAAGTGCTGATGTTCTTGCGTTATCAGGGAGGGGATACTTCTTGACCCAGCGTCCAATGGGGTAATAGCGGACGTGCTCCAGACATCTCGACCACGACGAGACCACTACATCCCTTATTTTACATGCCCAGAGGATGCCAACCCTGTTGTGAGTGCCTAGTCCTATAAGTAATTGCCTTTATTAACTTCTCTCGGGTTCCTTGATAACGGATTAACAGTCCGAGTGCATGAGGCCTTCAAGTAAAAGAATTGCGATAGCCAAAATCTTATCATTACCTTTCTAGCGTACCCTGTAGTTTGGTTGTGTCCATCGCTGGCACACAGGGCGTCAGGCGCACAGCCGATCGATAAGGCAGCGAGGGCCAGCCTCCCCCAAAATCCTCGAGGTGCGCGCATGAAATAGCAGGCAATTCCCACTTCCAACTTGAGAACAAATAGGCTCTTGCCGTTCCTCCTTAAGGGTCATTTTTCCGAGGCCATTCCAAATGGACTTCAGCACGCATTATGATTGCTCAAGCTGACCGAGCAAAGCCTCAAGGCCTGAACGCTGGATAATTGTAAGGAGTTAGTCATCAGTTTCAAGTAAGCACGAAAGCTCTTGCAGTGCATAGACCAGGCGTGTGGATGCCCAACCTCCGAAATTCAACAGGCGATTGCTGCGACTGAGGTGGTAGTACGTGATTCTGGAAGGATGGCTGATGAACCCATCCTGCTGAAGGTATTTTGGGTTAGTCTACTCATAGCTCCCGTGAATTATTCAACGTGGGTTTGCTGTGCCTCCCACGCAGACAAGGACTCATCCTGACAGGTAGTCGTCCTGTCCCACACCTCTTATATCCGTATGACTCCTCCTGGTTGTTCATGGAATCAAACATTCTGCCAAGGCCATTTGAGCGGCATTCACTATTGATGTTTGCCATTAATTTCAATATAAATCCTCAATCAAGCAAGGTGAATCGAAACCTTTCAAGCCAATCACCTGCCTTTGATCAGCCTGATCCTAGGGGTCGAATGATAGATTAATGATGGGTTCTGAAAGGTCTTATGGAAGTGGAAGCATTTGCAGCTAAATTAGCGATTCCGTCGGGGAAAACACTGCAAAATTCCATCACGAGGTTATCTTGGGGCACAGCAAGCTACTCAGAGGTGCTCGTTCTAGCAATGCTTCTGCTCCACTAGCCGTAGATGCGTTCATCGAAAGCCATTGGCTTGCACATTCGGGTCAATTCTATATCAGTAAATAGGGTCCTCTAGAGCCCACGTGCCCGACGACAATTCCTGATATGGCGTCAAGCGTGTACAGGAGAGCTGCAGCTGTGTCGGACTTGAGATTATAATATGAGGAGTCAATGAACTAAGTCATGGTAGACAATAATGTGGCGCTGCTAAGCAGACAGCAAAGGTACCGTGGCACTAGGGGGACAAAACCTTGGGGCAGACTATGACGAGAACCGTTGCGGTATAAAGAGATCTGATACGAAACTAGTACAGCGCACTTTGCTCGGCAGGGCAGAATTATTCCTACAAGAAGCATTGGGCACCGGATATAGCCTGACAAGTTCAAATCCATTCACTCCGAGCGTCCCCTCCCTGTTCTAAGTCTCCCCACATACATCGGTACATTGCTACCACCGACTGACCCTTTCCTCAATGTGAGAACAATTCTCCATCAGAGCCATACGACTGCCTGTTATACTTAACACCATAGATTCTCTTTGTCCAATACCAGTACTAACTAACATGCACTCGTCCACGTACCAAGGAAATGTTGGCCCCGGTGGCTCAGATAGTCAAAACATCTCGCCAGGAGTCACTGAATCGCAAGGGGGATACGTTGGGTACACTGAGGGTGAGTTGCTTCCGCTGCCTTCGATTTCGCGATGGCACCTGTAGTTGGAGGTCCTGAACCTGCCGTGACCTTGAACGAGCTGACAAGGATGTCATTAAGGACCAGCGCCGACTGTACACTCCGAGCGCGCATCCCCTTCGAATCCCAGTCTTGCACTAGCCCCCTCTGATATCTCGTGGCCTTATATCCAAGCTGGTTCGCTGAAGGACGAATCCTTAGGGTTCGAGAACCACGGACATCCTGCCAGCACATCCTCCATGATCGGCCCGACATCAACATTTTACGATTCCAGTAGCTCAAGCCAGCGCCTTCTGGACAACGATTTGCAACAATATCAGCAATGGTGGGATGCCTTTGGAAGTCAGGGCTCGTACCATGTAGTCGTACAGGAGACGTACGGGCAAGGCGCAACTCACCATAACAATCAAGGGTCTATTCAATACAACCCGGTGGCGAATCAATACGGTACTCAGCACACGAGCGCCCCATATGCTGAGGCTATATCCTCGATGCCGACAACCTCGATGATCGGAGCAATAAACTTGCCTCCGTCAACATTTGCACCGAGGGCGGCACACCAGCCGCCGCCACAACACCGACAAACTCAGGCGCACAGCTACATCCCGCCTGCGACGTCACAGACTACACAGACTGCAAACCCGATTACTAGCTATCAACAGAATCCCCAACAATCCAAGCAAGCACAGCATAACGTCCCATTGCAACCCCAGACCCAAGGCCAGGCCCGGCCAGTAATACATCAGCCACAGCCACAACCACCCCAACAAACGAAACCGGCAGTCGCGCAAGAAAAGTCTACAGAAAAACCGCAGCAGGTCATACAGCAACCTCGTCAGCCAGCGCCTGTTAATCCCTCTCGTGGGGCCAAAAAGCGAGACAGATCTTCTCGAACTGGTCGTTCGGCCAGTGGTAGCAAAGCGAATGGCTCCGTCACGAAATCGCGATCCCAAGATGTTGCTATAGTCGCAAGACAGGTTCGATTCAAGGCGAGCCCACAGGAACCGCAGGTCAATCCTTCTGCTGCCCAAGCTCCCACAACCTCTGTTTCTCGGGTCACAAAGAAACGAAAGAGAGAAACAAACCATTCAGCGTCTGGGGGTGAGATGTTCCAGATAAGTCAAAGCAGTAGCGAGGAGGAGGGTGAGGGTGAGGACGATGTCCCATACCCCACTGGAAACGGTGGAATAACCGTCGGTGTAGGTGGCTTGGGTGTTGAACGCCCTGGAAAAGCAAACCCCCAAAGGTTGTAAGTGTTTAATAACTTGACCATGCACACCCGTCTTCATTCAGGCGCGATGAAGGGCACAATTGCCCTCTCACGTCCGCCTTTGACGGAATCTTACTTTGTTCTGGAATGCCCAACGCTAACTGATCTATTTTATTTTTTTCCATTCCATTCTCGCTTGCACTACCTGGGTTCATATGACCGTGAATTTAACGCCTAATGCCATGGATTCTCTCACCTCTTGCTCTGCCTTCGCGGTTGTATCGCCTTGCTGGTCTCAACACCCCCGGTGAACGCGAACGGGATGACTCGTGAATGCAATCAACCTCCATTCTTTTGTACCACACAACCCCTCCGTTACCCGGCGCTTTCTGTGCACTTTGACCATCATCGGAACTATATTGGATCCTCTGTGCCTGACGTAATCGCCTTTTTTTTCGTCATTTGTGTAACTCTCGACGTCGTCTTTCACCACTCCGACCGCTCGTCGTTTGTTCGCGGAATTCCTGCCACCGACGTCCCGGCCGACGCTGCGCATGCGGACAACATTCATGTCCGATATTCCCGTGATCCTGGGAACTTTATACCATTTCGGGACACTGCGATGCACCATATCTGCAACACACTTCAAACGTTCTGTGCCCCGGCCACCCCGCCCGACTACACTAAAACGATGATATGCACGCACACGCCTCTCAACTGCGTTGTGATCTCTGGTTGTTACGGCTTGTCGCGTAATCACGTCTTGCATTGGTTTGAATACCGCCGGACACTGCCACTTGACCCAATACGCGCGCCGGGGTTATGATCTCTCCGAATGGTTCTTCGATATCCACACCTGACCATACCTCATTCATATGTCCAATACAGATCTGGAGCATGCTCTCACTGCAAGAGGCTTAAGGTACGAGTCTTGGCTCTTTCTGATCCCGGTTGGGTACCTATGACAGGGGGCATGAGAACGCGGTCGGTGCTTCGCTGCCTCACCAATTCTCCGCACAAGTTTTTGTGCAATAATGCTCATTTTGTGTGCATTCCTTGGATTGCCTCCCCCTCATGACGTCTTCTGCGTCCAACATTTTCGCTACCCCTTCGCCTCATTTTTCGGTCCGTTTACCTGTCCTTATGTCTTCATTTCATACCCTCCATCTTCGCCGGAGCAAAAATGCTAATCCGAGTTTTCTTGACTTGCTCTGGTATGCCGGTATTGTAATCACACATGAAAATTACAACCGGTTAGATGAAGTGCGAGTTTCCACCGAGGGATGATACCTGCAGACGCTGTAGATCAAGTGGTCATGCTTGTATTGTTGAGGGGCGCAAACTAAGGACGGGACCAAAGTAAGTCTGATTTCTGTTACATTGCCCTTGTTATTATGTTTCGCCGGTTCTGTGACGCGGGGGGAGATCTCTGAGAGATGCGTTGTCATTCCCGATCTGGCCGTCGATGTAGATCGAGGGTTGCTCCTAGGGGCGTGATATAGAGAACCTTTATAGGATGGACCTGTCTGGAGAAATATCCGAATACTTGCTCGCCCGCTTTGCGTCACACCCCAGCATGGAGTCTGTCTCACCAGCGAGCTCTCTTACGTCTCTACCTTCACTAAACTCAGAATCTACTTCCACTTGTTCTTCTGACGACTCGTGTTCTAACCCACCCCCTTTCAGCAAACGAGAGTACTTGCTCGCCCAGATCAGGCAGAAGGACGCTATCATTGAGTCCCTCCTCAAACAGGTAGTCCCCAATTTCTCCGTAATACCGAATGACTGACACGTTTTCTGCAGCTCCACAACCCATATGTTGCCACGCCGCTGTCCATAGCATCTTATCGCCTTGCTACGTCTCCCGCAGACCAGAACAACAAGAATGTTATTGCATGGCTGGACCGCCTCCAGGCAAGCGTCAGCACCGCTGGTGGCAAAGGCGGGGCTACTGCCTTTCAGCTTGATGCTCGTGCCAAAATAACAGGCACAGGCGAAGAATCAGATGATGATGGGCCAAGCAACCAAGCAATTGACGTTGTTCCACCATCGGACGACGAAGGCGGTGACGCAGATGATGAACAGGATCCCTTGAACTCATCATCCGCAGATTTCCATGTTCCAATAGACCTGATCGCAGATCTCAGCCTGAGCAACAGTAAGATCAAAAATGGCAAGAACAGGCTCAGGAAAGAGATCATGAATGAGGAGACTTTGGACGACGATAATGTGGTAAGTTGCATTTGAAGGCATGGCATGGGAAGACGGATTTTCCTAATTTTTAAATGTGCAGGGCGTTGCTAACGAGACCTATTTCATGCCTGGTAAGCGAGGAGTTGAACCTGACTGATCCTCAACCGTTCATTTGACCATTCCCACGTTGTTCACAAGGTCCCGCCACGGATCTGGAGATTCGGGCTACTCTCATTGAACAACACAGCCCTCCCGAAATCTTGGTTCATGGGTTAGTTGGCCCAGAAGACGTTGACAGGCTGTTTGAAATGTGAGTCTGGCAGCTTGAACTGAGCGTCTTTGGCTAATTCTGGTTCGGCATTAGATTTTATAACCGTGTTAACGTAAGCATTATATGGCGTCGTGTGGGCGCGTACTGTGTTGCTGATGCTATGCTGGCGTCCGTCTCCTAGCCATTCATCTCGTTGTTGGATCCTGTGCTCCACACCCCAGCCTCAACATTCGCTAGGTGCCCGTTCCTTTTCACAGTTAGTAAGTACTCGTCAACACTGCACACTTTGCGTATTGCAGTGTTGATAACATTTCCTGCTAGTCTGTGCCATTTCTTCGCGGTACTATGCGGCCAAATCAGAAATATACCCAATTGCGATGCACTTTGCCAAACATTCGGCGGCCAATGCCCTTATTGACGGCTGGAAATCTGTCGAACTTTGTCAGGCATACATACTCATGAGTATCTATGCCGTTCCTGCACGTCGGTGGGAGGAAGATCGGAGCTGGCTGTATACAGGATTGGCTATCCGGTTCGTGAATTTCATTTCATTCTACCCTTTCAGGCGTTGATAGTTTTCTTGTAGGATTGCAACGGATCTTAACCTCCACCAAATATCCAACATCAAACCGCAATCCGAAAAGCAAGAGCGCGAAATCCTCAATCGAACTAGGGTTTGGATGATATGCTATAACTTGGATCGCTCTACAGCCACCCAATTCGGGAAACCTTCCACCATCAAGGAGGATTAGTGAGTCTTGTTAGTCAAATGCAGCCGCGGAGTTTACTGACCTGCATTCAGCATCTTGCGCAATGCAAAGGATTGGTACAAGAAATCGCGATATAACCTGCCTGTAAGGGCTATCATTTAATTTCGGCCTCCGGGTGTTGATCTTGTATAATTTAGTACGACGTGCACCTCTGTGCCTACTCAGCTCTCCTGCAAATCGTTGCTCGGTTCCACGACGAGATATTTAGCGACCCTTCCTCGCCCAGTGGATTGAATAAGGTATTATTGATTGTTGCACGCAAATGAAATTGCCTAAATTGCCATTTCCTAGCGTGTTGACTTCCGGACTGTTACTTTGACGCATGATGCCAATCTTACTGCTTATCACGAGGAATGGTCTCGCCGATTTGATGAAGACTCTAATTCGGATGGTAGACATCTTTCTCCTATCCGCAATGGCTATGCTCACATCAAGCACAGATCGTAGCTGTAAATTCAGATGTTCTCTCCTTCCCTTGTAAGTCATCTCTGGTCGTAAATGTTTGTATGGGTCTTATGCCGGTGTTACCCTAGCTTGGTCGCATACTCTCGCTTGGTTATGTTCTCTTTCGGATTCCAACAAGCCTTCCTTCGCGGTATGGAGCCTGGAAATTCGATATTCTTCACCAAGGTAATGTAACCCAACTCGGAGAGAAACATTGGGTTCTGAGTCCTTTATTAGTGTCTTGATTCTGCTAAAGACGTCATCAAAAACATGATTGACGGCCTTGCACCAAGTGGCTATATGCGCTATGCTCCAGATGGTATGTACCCTGGTCCTTCTGGCCAACACCATTCCCGACCTAACCTAATGCGCTAGGTCACTTCGTGTTCGCATCCTTTGCGTCCGCGTTTTTATTGAAGGTAATTACCTACTTCAATGGTATAGTTGATATCCGCAGCTGACTGGATCTAGCTTCTCCGGCCCGAGTTTGCCAGCCTCCTACCGAAGGAGCAAGAGCTTGAGATTTTTGACCTCATTGGCCGACTTATCCAGACTCTCAGCTCTCCCGAGATTGCGATAGACGACCGACACACCCCTAAGCTGTATGCGCGCTTCCTGGCCGGGTTACTGTCACGCCATCGTAAAGACGGAGCGACCGCCGGCCGATTGCACACACAGCAACCACCAAGCAAACCACCTCCGCAGTCAACAACCCATACCTTCAGTCAAAGTATCCCCGTTGGCTCGTTCGCTGTCAATCTCCCTCAGGGAAGCCCTTCCACCTCCTCAACAGCTACACTTAGCCAAAGCACCGAAGTCCAAGGCTCACAACAGTTTACAACCCCGATTTATCAACCTGAAGCCACGTTTACAACTAGCACTGGTGCTATCCATTTTGGTGGGGATTTCGATTACGCCGGTTTCTTTAATGGTGGTATGGAGGAGGATTCCCTTGCGGCATTGAACGCGTTGAAGAATCCGGCCTTTTGGGACAATGTGTTGATGCCAGGGTAAGTTCCCCGTTCTAATACTGATTATCATTGTTGTTGTTGACGTGATGCATAGTTTCCCTTCATGGTCCGATGCGGGCACGCCGATGTCCAGCCACTCCACACCTCCACCCCCGAACATGCAGACTCATCCTATCATGAATGGTGGTGGATATACGGGAATGTACCCCACAAGCCAACTGAACATGTTCTGAGGTATCACGCTTCGAAATCAAGGACAGCGATAATTATTTGTGTTTGAGTCTACTTATCTGAGATTAACTTGAGTAACTTTGTATCAATCTTCGAATTCAATGTATTTAGTTGTAGTTAAAGTGTCTGGCCTAGATCCTGCGAATATGAATGAATATCTATTTATCAGTATTTGTCCAACCGATAATCAAATTCGTCGGAGTTTGTCCTGTTACGATAACTGGCTGACCTACCCTTCAAAGGAACAGATGGAGTGGCTAAGGTTTCGTGGCCCTCGTCATTCACTGTAATACTTGCTCATACTTTAATCACGATAGGGTAGCACCATACATCTCGCTATTAAGCCACACACGATTTTTGCTCACCCTCAGGTCCCAGGAGGGTCACTACCACTCCTTGATCTTATTCCGCCTCGCGCCAACACAAGACATACGGAATGATTTGGAATTCACCGGAGAAAACCAATCTGTCTCTCATCAGATGTATGTCATGGAGTCTAGCTGTCCCCATCTAGGAGCAGATATGTCACATGCGGAAATCGAAGAATGCGACACGAGTTATGTTGCTGTCTGTCCATGGCATAGGTGCGTAGATCGCCTTTAAAGGTTTGATGGCGTATTCCAGAACTATTAATATCCAAGCCAATAGATATGACTTTGACTTGCAGACAGGAAAGAGCGAGACAGGACTGAAGGCTTGCACATATGCTGTTGATATCAGGAAAGAGGGAGCGGATGGCTTTGTAGTGTACATCGAAACACCCGAGGGTGGTCAGGGGTGGCGTTTAGTTGAACTTCGGCCCGTTTCTGAGGGTTCGTGTGCGTTCCATTTCTGCTGTCAATCAATGCTTACTGGACAGCAGAGTTTGCGGATCCTCCCCCTTCTCACGAGAATGGCAAGGCCAAATTGCCTTTGCCAAGTGTTCCACATTCCAGTGCTGAGGAACCCCTCGTGCCCGAACCTGCACCCACAACGTTGATACAATGGGCCGTAGTGATTTTGAACACGTCCAATCCAGTATTAAAGGTATTCCGCTCTATTCTTACTCCGAGTCTTGCAGATATTAGAAGGTTGACAGGTACAACGGACTCGACATGCCGCACACCTGTTTAAAACGGGAAAACTGAATTCTATTGGACATAAATCTTCCAGTGCCCCTAAGCCTCCTGGTGTCCCTCCGCGCGATGACGTTCTAGCGAGGAATACAGTGGATCCATCAAAGATTAGAGCGAAGAAAACTCGAGCTGTTATGCTTCATGCATTGGCAAATATAGAGCAATGGGCGTGAGTCTCTCTCAAATCTTGTTAGCAACTAAAGTTGGACCTATTCAGCATCGATCTTTCGTAAGTCAATCCTAGTGATTAGCAGTCACAGAATGCAAACCATTTTTTGTGATCCAGATGGGACATAATGGCACGATTTGGCCCTATGCACCCCAATCTTCCCCATGCGTTCTTTTCAGACTTCACCAAGATGGCTGAAGATGAAGCCAAACACTTGTATGTCGTAATATTGAACCGTGCAATCACCACTGATCTGACACTTGCTAGCTCTATGTTGACGTCTCGTCTGAGCGAAGTCTCTCCGAGCACACCTTATGGCAGCATGCCAGTCCATGCATCCTTATGGGAGTCCGCAATTATTACCTCTCAGTCACTGCGCTCTCGACTAGCCATAATCCATCTCGTCCATGAAGCACGCGGACTTGACGTCAATCCAAGCACTATCGAGCGTTTCCGGAAAGCAGGAGACATAGACAGCGTGAAAGTGATGGAGGTCATCCACGCAGACGAAGTGACGCATGTAACTGCTGGACATCGTTGGTTCACCTGGATCTGCGAGCAAGAAGGACAAGTGGATCCTGTTGCTGCTTTTCGAGAAGAGGTCAGGAGGGGTTGGAGAGGCGATATTAAGGGCCCTTTTAATGAAGGAGCTCGGGAACGTGCTGGTATGACCAAGGCGTTTTATGAGAATCTGCGCGGGGAGATGGGCATCGCGCCTGATACCATAGAACGACCAATTCCACAGAAGGCTTCAGCGAGTGTAAAAATGGAGTACGAGACAGCGACGACCTGAATGGTGAGTTGTTGGTTTCCTGAAATTGTCGACATCACACAGATTTACGGCTCATCTCAGATTGAAATTACCTTGATGTACATAGACAGCTTTGCGCAGGTGACCATGATGTTGATGATTGATGAGCTGAAACATTAAGGAGGCAGATCCTCTTCAATAGCCCCAACAGCCCTCTCGTGACACCGGAGCAATCTCGAAACCGGAGGCAAAAACCAGAACATGAACTTTGCAATAGTCCCTGCACATCAACATGGCACTGATAGCGTTAGATTAAATGTGGACTACCCTGCAACACCCCCTAAATTGCCAAACTCAAACTACGCTTAATTGAGGTGGTCTTTTCCAAGGAAGGAAACTAACAGCATAAAGAACACGAGCCCGAATTTCACCGCGCCGCATGCATGAATGAACTGAAGCGATGTGAGCCAACGTGTGGAGGCTCCAAGCCAATGACGATCGTTCATTAAATCAACAAGAGTCACAGTAAATATACCCGTGATAAAACCTCGACTCTATATCCAACTATCAAAAGCCTACTTCGACGTTCCACAGCCCAATTGCTTTTGGGAAAGAACACACGTATCAGCGTTAGCTGCTGCGGAAGTGATCCAAGAGGCGCTGGTTAAGGGCATCATCAGATGAATGCAACAGCATTCATCACTCGCCTAATTTCTGCGCTGATTGGTTCCTATTGCATATGCAACATCGCACTGTCAATATGAGTGGCGCTAATCAAAATTGCTCATCCCATACGACGGATCCACCCGGATTACAAGGCCCTTTCGGTAAGGTACCCCCTTTAGCGTCTTGATATATGGTATACCATCGCCTACCCATCTCATTATCTCCCAATCCTCATATTGCCACTGCCATTCACCCATACGTCTTTTGTACAATGTCAGATGTTCGAGCTGCCAATTGGGATACGCCGGATTCTGTTCGTACATCTCACGAGGGTACATCCCCTAGGTAAAAGTATATAATTAGCCATTGCGTGTTTTCATGCAGGATTGTGGATAACTCACCTCATAGTCCTTGACGATCAGGGTTAGCCTCCGAAGGTTCGCCAATCGAGTTGAAAGGTAACTGATAAACTTCAAGGACATGGTCTCAACTTCCACCGTTAAATCCTTCAGCTCATGCCCCAGCGATCCATCGGCTCCATATGGATGAACAATCTGTCGCACCTCACTCTCTGGCATGTAACGTCCAAAGAGTGCAAGTTTCCGAAGGGAATGTGTAGAATATTGAAGTATTGATAGTAGTTTTGGAACTTCCAGCGCGGGAAGAGTGAGGGCAATGAAATTACGGAGGGCATGGGGTTGAGTAATACACGGCTTGAATATCTCTACCCAATGTCCCGCCCAGTTGTGTGTGGTTCCCTGCCAGCCATATTGAGCTGGAGATCGAACATGCATGCCTTGCAAGTGGGCATGTCGATGAAGGAAGCTGCCCAAAAAGTCGTTGTCGGACACTGGAGGATGGAGCAAGTCAACACGGAGATGGAACGCTTCTAAGAGGGAAAGCCCACTCAGGGCGTTGATAAGGGTGATATATCGGTGCTTGTGGAAGAAGATACTGAAAGTACCCGTAGTGTCTTATGGATGTTGTTGATAAATGGCGCGACCGATTCGACCAAAGCCTTGCTCTCATCATGGGGGTTGAGTTCTCTGTCAGATTTGTGATCGAAAGTCAAGACCAATTCCTCCAAATTCTGAAAGTCGGTTATGGTTAAGAATTGTTGCAAACGAGAGACTTGGGCATGGAGAACGAGTTTGTGGAGGTTTTGCCCGAACGCCTGTTTCGCGGTCGAAAGGTAGATGATAGTATTGGCATCCATAGGGAGGTCTCTCCATTCGAATTCGTATTCTACAAGCCTAGTCATTCCTTGCACCGCTTTGGTCATGGCGTTGAGGATGTAACGAGGAGAGGATTGAGGTGTTAGCTTGGCCGAGGTGCTGGGGTGCTTAACCTTGGTTTCGCGACGTAAAATCATTTGGTTAAACCAGATAGAGATGGAATTCGATGAGGCAGGTCGTCCATGCAAATCCCGACGCTTGAGGAGGTACGATATGAACCAGGCCCGGATATGTAACCTTTTGACGCATGCAGCTATCGAAGGCTCTCTGCGGTGCGTTAGCAGATAAAGTACCGCAGTAAAACTCCGTACTCACTGCAATCTTTGGAGTATCTGCACAGTCTCTTTATCTAACTTGAACCACGACACGTCTCCGTACTTGCGTTCCAGAACCAGATAAAACAACAAGCGGTTCACTCCCAGCAGAGGATAGACATCGTTGTCGGAAAGTTGGTTGGTGATACACTCCCAAATCTCATATGGTAGTGCGTTGGCCATCTTGTCGAAGTGCTGTAGTTAACTGGAGACACCAAAGAGGAGAAGGTATTTGTGCCATTGTGGCAGCTGGATTGCGGCGTCCCTGAAGTCTATAACAAGCCAGCACAACTTATCCGAATCAGACCGGCGCAGCAGGTTCCACGACACAATGATATTCCACGACACACTCCACGACAGCGACACGCTGATGGGCGAGTTGCACAGGATCCGTTTGTTCTGCTTGTCAGGTCAAGAAATTTGTAGATATATGGGGTTGTAGCAATGGGAAACTCAGGTAGCGTTTCGTTACTATGCCAATATCAAGTTATTTGAGCGGTGAGTACCAAAAAAGTTATTAGTAGTGGCGCAATCACCAACAGAACATAAACAAGCGTTTGGCCGCCCAATATGTCCAGTAAAACGCCGTTGTATCACTAGAAGGTATCCCAACAAGATTGTCCGTCATTATACCAAGTGTCCAATCAGAATAGAAGGCAGCCAGAACAGTGAAGAACATAGTACCAATGGCAAAGGAAGTAGCACTCATACCAAGTACGCGTCCGCTAGTGTTACAATCCATAAACGCTTCTTGCGAAAGGGAAAAACCCGTTACTAGACCAATCCCGATAATGATGTAAAAAGCAATGGTTAGCCCGTATATTCCACGGTTATCCCAATGCTGAACGACTAAAGACATCAGACCTGTCATTCCAGCGACCATTCCGGGTACATCTGATCATGGTATGCCGTGTTGTCAGGGCCTGCTGCTCTCGTACAAGAAATACGACTTACAAAGGGCGATCCACCAAGCAGCTCTCTTCGAGGCCTTTTTCAAGTCCCACTCCATGTCCTTTTGCATCAGAACGACCATAGCAACATGAATGGCAGTAATACCACTCAGAAATGACATAAAGAGCTTCCAAACAGCAATCACGAGTAATTGCCATGTGTTCTTACAGCTCTTTATCGTCTTGAATGCCATAGAGATGGTGCCTCCAAGCCCTGCACTACTTAGAAGCATGCTCCACATACCATAATTGACTTCTCTTTTCGGCCAAAACGGTCTCCGTCCCACTAATAACCAAGCAATTGTCCAATAAGTCAAGATATGCGAAATGAAGCCTAGAACGCCGAAGGGGAGGCTGTAGCACTGAATCTCGCTCTTAAGGTCGTCACCACGAGTGGGGGTAGGAGGAACAAGATCTTCCAATCCGCGAGAGATATATCTCGTGATCGCAGGCTTTGAATAAAGTACAGACCGCTATGTGGTGGTTGTAGCACAGCTCGAGTGAAATCGCTTACCATATTATCTGAGCGTCCGAAGCGTTAAGGAGATCGGGAGGGTCGGGAACGCGAGGGGGTTGGATGAGCGACGCAATATCTCCTGTCTTTTAAGCTCATCGCAGTGTTGTATAAATAGCGTGGATGGGTTCGTATCGAGTTAAAGAATTGTAGTCGAGGTTTATCTCGATCAACAACAACTGTCCAGCCCATTCCAATCCTCACGTCAAAAAATGGTCATGAGGTACTCCCGTCCAACAAGTCATTGCTTCGTGCTCTCTACTTTCTTGTAAGTGGGGGCAGAGGGGAAGCGAGCAGGCATTGTGATAAGCCATACTAATTGAGGCTAGATTTTAAGAGGCTTGCCTGGAGAGCCGGGATTCGCCGATCCCCCCTGGCAAAGTCCGGTAGGTACCAGGCAAGAAATTTTCTAAGAGAAATGGTATTTTTGTTTATACTTCGCATGCACTATTGGATACGAGTTGCATACGACCAATGGAATGCGTGATCAGATATACCAAGCTATATTCGTTCTTTTAATCACATAGCCCAAATCTTTCAAGGGTACTAGTACTTGTGCTCGTCCAGTTCATGTGAGGGTTCGAAATTAGGGGACAAGGAGGATAGATATCCGTTTAATTGAAATGATTGAGGGTGCCTCGTCACGGATTCCCACTCAGTCACGTCACACAGTATCCTTCCTTTTTTTTTTACTATTGCCCCGTCCTTGTACCTCTCGTAGTAGAGCGTGGTCCTGTTCCGTAGAGTGATCATGCCGACCTCAGTATTTCCTGCATAGCCAGCAGGTTGACCCCTTGCCAAGGCGTGGAATAGTCCTTGGGATCCGTCAACGGAGAAATGGGTAAGCGTTGGGCAACACAGCAATTTTCAGAGTTTGTCATTCAGGTAAAAGACCTTCAAGTTTTCTACTAATATAAACCAGTTTGGAAAAAGGCACTAGCACAGATCCCGGGTCTGGCTAGTCTGTCGTTAGACGACTAGAGCCGGAAGTCTGACATTATGTAAGGCTAAATACACTTTTCAAACCCTTAAATCCACTAAACATCTCTATGCCTCATATCTCCACCGCCGACAGGAAATATGCCTCGCCAGCATTGACAGGCAGATTGAAGCTTTATAAAACAGGATCAGACAACTTCGCCGCTTAAAAAATCCCTATGCACCCGTCATACGTCGATTTCCTGCAGAGTTGATATGCAAAATCCTCGAGGAGATAGTTGAAGATGCAGCGGCCTCGTTTGGTGGAGATGATGAGCCCAATATAAAGCCTTTTTATCACTGGTGGGTATGATGCAGTTCTGCAGCTACTGGCTGAGAGTGGCATTAGGACACCCCAAGTTGTGGACGCACATCGGTGGTCATAACTTGCGATGTGGAAGAACTTTTCTAGAGCGGTCACAGGAGCACCTTTTGCACGTCGTCACGGCTTGGAGCACGAAGCAATGCAAATTTTTGTCCCCGTATGGGTATCCCCACTTGTGCAGCCTCCTGGCGGTGGATATCTGCAGGATTCGCTGTCTCTGCCTCCGTTCCACCGCACTCGCCTTCCTGGACTCTCATCTCTGAGAATTCTTTGGTCTGGTTGCACTAAACTCGGAGGTGTTGAAGGTAACAGACGGAGCGATGGTTGAAGATATTATTCCTTACCGCATGCCCACACTCTGTCACCTGGAGATGCACGGTGGTCTGGTGACGAACTGGGTCTCAATTCCACCCTCATTCCCCCATGTCACAAAGCTGGCTTTTTCTGGCTTGGCTAGCGGCTGTCAGCTGGGAAATGTAGCCCGTTGTCCAAACGTTGTGGAGCTTACATTTCAAACAGACTCGAGTACTGATATCGGGTTTATGTCCTTCAATTCTCCACATCATCCTACCTGCGTCGCTTAGGAGTCATACAACCCTATATGGAGGTGCTCGACTCCCTCATCCTCCCAACTCGGCAGATGTTCTCACTGAGGATGGGGTGTGTATTTAAAAATTAGATCAGGAGAAGCGGCTTCCACGATTTGTTAAGGTTTCTTGAACAATTTTATACCGGCAGTCACAAGAAGATCAACCACTTTTGCATCTCTTACCCATACTTTTGGTACAGGGAACCCTCATACCACCGCCAACGTATATGGAATTGGATTCAAGGGACGAGATCTTCTTCAGTCTCGACATAGGAAAGATCAGTAAAATGGCCAGCATCGGGTTGCGCAAGATCTTCTCTTTCTTCATCGACCAGTTGACTGCGTTCCGGTATGCTACCTAGCACCCTGTTGATGAATCTCAGTTGGTGGCGGAGAGCATGTTGGACCAGAGATCTTTAGTCTCCTTCGGGGTTACTCTGATGTGACTACCCTCCGCCTCGGCGGCAGCGCTGCCGTTGGAGCCTTTCTTCGCTTCTTAAGAAAGGGAGATCCAGGATGTGGGCCCAGGTCTAGGGGTTGCTTCTGTCATTGTCAAGGCTGCTTCCAACTTCGTTCCATGTCTTGTACAGGCTTGCAGGGCGTTGCTTTGAAGAATGTTCACAACCCTGATTTTGTCGGCGGGAGCATGCAGAATCTGAGAATGTTGCAAGTGTATAATGGAGAACGGGCTGAAGCGGGTTCTATGAGCTTTTGGGCGAGAGTTGAGGATCAAGATGGAGTAAAACGCGATTTGTTGTGTTAGGTAGCCATTTAAAGAAGATGGGTTATTGCAGGGTTCTTGTACTTCTGAACTTGGCTAGCAAAACAATAATCAGCTGTGGACCAAGTTGGAGCCCAAATGGATTAAGTAGTAGCTGCAAGCACAAAATTAACGCGGATCTGCAGACTTAAGTCTGAGCGTATCCTAAATTACTGATAGTTCAGAGAGACTGGCGGCAATGAAATGAACTGTAATTCTTAGATCCTAAACATACCGTCAAACGCAGCAAGTAACTTAGGCATGATGAGCAGGCGGCGAATTTGCTGAGAAATGAAGATGGGCACTAGACTGGACTAAATGAGCGATAAGACGCGCCCAGCTTTGGGCCTGTCAACGGATCTGAGATGTGTAATTTTCTGATGCTCTTGTGATATATCGAAGATCTGAATAGTTGTTTCGAAATGTCAACGTCCTCGAGTCACGCGGGCACAGGGGCTGAAAATCTTTGTCAAATACCATGTCATTCAAACTGGATTTAGCTGGGTTTGAGCTGACTATGTGCTCTAGTCCTTCTGTTGGAACACTGTATAGTTACCTCAACTTATAGATAATAGTGACCATAGAAGAAGATATGGACATGTCCAACTCAATATCGCGCATCATCTATTTTCATTTATCATGACTCTCAATACCCAGTCAGAAACTCGCCGTAATTATCTTTAGAGGCAGCAGGTTTACAGGGTCAAGCATTGTCGAGGGCCTGAATGAAATGAATTCGTATGTCCAAGTCCAATAGCTTTTTTGTTGTTCTGCGCGTCATCTCAATGTTTTCCTTCATAGCAGATTTCAGTTACCACCCATCCCACCAAGGAGGCGCTCAAGCTCAATCTCGTCTCATTCCAATCGCGAGACGTTGAGATCGTTCATGTACAGTCGGCATGGCTGCCACAACCGTGGAAGATCTCGCCAATATCCTTCAAACGCGCAAAGTGCACACTATTATCTGGAGACGCATAAGCAAATCAAGATCATCGACGCCCAGATCAAAGCTTGTGGTATCAGGTCACCTCTGATTGGGGAACACCAGGGAAGAGAGGAGAGATCCTCCTTCTCCCTGCTGACTGGATGTTCGTGAGTGCAGTGATGACATGTCAACAGAAATTGGGCATGTCAACAGAAATTGGGCATTAGAGAGTATGCGAAGAAGTTCGGTCTTCCATATAACTTTGTGGATGTTGGATTCTGCTTCGCACCTCTCAGCGATTTGACATCAATTCACCACCCCTCTCCCTGACGTTCCCCCTATCTCCAAGAATGGAATCGCAGCCTTCACTATCGTTCCCTCCCCCAGCCCACTCAGCAACACCTTCAGTCACCGTCTCACGGGCCACATCCCGCTCTTCCCTGACATCGACCATATCCGCATTGAGTTCAGGAGAAGAAGTGGCCACTTCATCAGGCTCTGAGTCAACAGACCCACAACCACCACCGGCAATTCAAATCTCCCAAGCATATTACGATCCTAACCCTATTGAAGGCCCTGCCATTAATCCCATTATGTCTGTTCCCACATACAAACCTTCTCCGTCTCCCAGACATGCACCTCAAGACTCCCTCAGCAGTACAGGTTCCTTTACCACCACAACATCCTTCATCCATCCTTTCGAGCTAAGAGAGGACGATGATTGGGACGTTGAAAAGCTCCAATCTTTCACTGAGCAGCGACAACCAGTATCGGACTTTGATTTCGATGCACTCCCACATCTTCAGCGTCATTATCCTCATCAATTCAACCGCCCACCCCATTACCACGCTTCTTCCCATCTACGCTGCCAATCCCAGGATTTACCAGATATCCAAAAAGGCTTTTTGGCGAGACTGCAGACGAGATGTGCACGGAAAATTTGGGCTCGGTCGATGCACCAACAGAGGGCGGCTGAGGGTGCTAACACGAGCGTGGACACTTTCAAAAAAGATGGTAGTAGGAAGGCACCTTCCTCTGTCGCGGACGACTCGAGCTCAAGTGCGATGTCAATGGAAACGTCTATTAGCGAGAGGTTCAAGAGGATATCGGCCGTACCGGCTTTCTCCGCGCTCACGAGAGTGTTGAATCCCATTATTGTGCGTGGTCAGTGGAAGATTGTGGTTCGGTCGGCCTTGCTTGCTTTCTTGATCTGCTGCATTGTACTGGGAAGCCTGTTGGCTGTACCAGTCCGAGTGTAAGAAGGGGGGCACAGGGGACATTCAAGTCATCCCTGTCTCCCTGCTGCGATGGAGCTTGGTTCGTCCCCGTGTCGCTTAGTACTTGGCCCGTATCTCTTGTCCGACATAGACTTGCTTCAATAACGATACCTCTCGTTGTACTCGACATCATTCGCTTTCTTTCTTTATACTCAATTCGATGCTGTATCTGGCCTCTCTAAATCCTTCAAGTTGTACCCTTCCACCCCTGTCCTTCAGACTCTGCTCTCCCGCTTGCTTTCGTCTTCGCCTCCTCTCGCCTCCCCTCCCACCGTGTCCCTGGTTCCGAATACCTGTCCTCTGCAATTCGCTATCACTCGTGCTTGTACCTCAAAAACCTCACTGTTATTGCCATTCATCATATCCGCCTCTTCACGCGCAGAACATTATAACGCGCATCTTGTTGCGCATACAATACCTCTCCTTTACATATACGCTTTATATACCACCCCAGTATCAGTTACCAGTACTAGTGGCCCAAATGCCCAGTCAAATCATATCCCCTCGGGCCCAGGCCCAGGCCCGAATCTTTCTTTTTTAACGAGCAGTGTTCGTTGTGTTTCTGTTCTAGTTGGGCTCACTTCTGCTTTCTCCCCAGTTTTGGACGTTGTGGCTTTTACCACCAAGTGCCGTGGTTCCTTGCATGTGTTGTTACTCTTTCCTACATGCTGTTTGCTTTCCCTCTCGCCGTTGAAGCTGTTTTTCGTGCATCTTTTGACTCGAGTAGCTACTGAATCCAGCGTAGTTTTTCCAACCGCAATTATCACATTGCTGGTGCCATCATGATATTTTACGACTTGAAATGAACACCTGATGTCATCCTCACCCACAACACGATAGCAACTGCGCCTTAGTATCGGATAAACATTTCCCATCCTGTACTATAACGGTGCAGATCTGGAGGCGAAAGGGCGGTGCACAAGTTGGTTCATATCTACGAAAGGCCCTGGACAAGCCCACTCAGCCTGAGGGCATCCACCACCTTTGCGTTATCCTTCGCGAGACGACTCGTCCTGAATGTATCGTAGTGCGATCATAGCTCGGATTCAGAGCCACCGAATCAATTGATTTGGTCCCATGGATGATGACAAAGTCTGCTGGTTCACCTGGGAGCGGGACGAGGTCGCTTTGAGTGTTTTTTGTCGTCGTGCAAAAATAGCTTGTTTGGAGGTTATCGTACCTGATTTCTAGGAAGGGAGGGAATATGCACATTAGACTGTATCAACACCTATGGATATCACAAACAAGCGCCCACTCACGACAAGTGTCCTTAGATCTTGCGAAGTCCCGACTTGGAATATCGCCGCTCCAGATGTACACAGTGATAAAGGATCTAACGATCCCTGCGGCGTGAATGGATTTTCGATATTGTTCACTCCCATCGCCATTTGAACGCCATATTTTCGGGCCAAGTCTGGGACATGAAGGGTATCCCTTGGCGCACGTATGTATTCAATTATCGGATCCGACAATTGAGCACTGAGATACAGCGGCAGCCATTGATAAGAGGGATGTCAGCAAGTTCGCAGCTAGGTTGTATCAGATGATAGGACAATCGATCAGAACACCTCTTCGCCAGCTCCATCAACTGAGGCAGTGTTACTTACTCGTCCCCCGAAACAGGAGTATACTGATTAAGAATTTGATGTGGTCCATGTAGGTTTTGTTGGATGATTTGTGAGTCATGAATACCAACAATGCTGCTCGATAGGAAACAACACAGGAGCTCGAATCAGAGATAGCAACCTTGGCTCAATAGAAGGACTATGCTGGACAGCAACACAGTACACACTAAGAGCGTCTATGATCGAGAACAATAGGCGGAGAATTGAATTCACACCATTTCAAGCAGTTTTACGCGTTTTTGGGCCTTGAGAATGACATTCAGTAAAGTCAATAACATCGCTTTCATAGTACAGAATGAATAGTTGATCAGACATGCTCGCCATAACATAGCAACGAGATTTTCACTCTACTTTCATGACAGAGTCAATCCTAGCGGCCTGAATACGCTTGCGTAGGTTGACCCAAATGGGAAAGCCAAAGAACAACGTGGCTAGAAAATAAGAAATCTTGAGAGGATTGATTAGTCTGGCCTGTATATGATATCATAAAAACATACAGTTGGGCCCAATGGCGTCTGATGTCTTCGGCACAGAGATAAAGTATACAGGCTTTCAAGGAAGTGGGCAAAAATTATTCCGTATGTTCCGTATTTTAGCAAGGAAGGTCCCAAAGCAGCTTGCACAGCATGCGCTGGACCGAAGATAGGTGAAGTGCTATTATGAGGTGCCAGTCCGAAGTAGAGCACCGGTAAGACAAAAGGTATGGTCTTTAGTGCTTTACGAGGAAATTCGAATGTGGATATCTGGGGCGCCTTGATCTGTTAGGGGACAGTTAGTTACTTCGGGGCTCAACTAGTTGACATGATTCGAGACTACCATTCCCAGGCCCTCTTGTGCAAATGCCTTCATTTCCAAAAGGCGGGGCTTAACTTCTTCGTAGCCGGCCAAAGGCGGGTCGAATTCAACCACCACCACCTTTGTTCCACCTGCCTTTAGTTTGCAGGTCAATGTCATACTCTATCCAGAAGGTCAGTGGCTAATATTCGGAGTCAAGAGAACTAATAGTTGCCTTGGAATCTATGGAAGTCATTTCTGCGCTCGTAACTGCTTCTGTGAGCTTCCCGTACCATTTTGCATATGCGACCAGTGTGTCGGGGTGGCTGGTCATGTACATTCGTAAAAAGCTCGACTTTTCTGCCACTGGGTCTGCCATTGTCTTTGGATACTGGATGGAGTGTCGTAAAAGATGAAGAGAAGGTTAGCTGACACGTCTGAGATGGGAGCGCCCTGCATCGCCGTCGGTCGTAACGCGTAACGCCTCGGCCCTCCAGGTCCCGGGGACGGGTGGGGATCGGGTAATTGCCACGTGGTCGGCCGATCAAGCCCAAATTAGGGATGTGTGTTTGGCTACATCCTCGGCGGTTAAACAACCGCCGCTTTGATTTTCGCTACTCCACCGACGCGCTTGGCGGTGTTGCAGAGGAATGCTGCTGGCCTCGAGAAGGGTTCACTGCATCAGGAGGAGGCTATCTCGCTTCTATGCGTCGTCCGTAGAGGGGCCATCACGGTTTGACGGTGAGTACGACTTCGTGACGATTAATCGCGAGCTCACATGGTGTCGTAGTCTGTGTGATCGGTGGAGGTCATGCTGGATGTGAAGCAGCTACTGGTGCAGCGAGGACCGGTGCTCGGACAGTGCTGTTGACCCAGAACCTGGACACTATTGGCGAGCTGTCATGCAATCCATCTATAGGCGGAGTTGGGAAAGGAACGTTAGTTCGGGAAGTGGATGCATTAGATGGTGTCATTGGCAGAGTTGCAGGTACGTTCCCGGAACTCTTTGCCTGCATGTCCGACTTAAATCTAGATAGATAAGGCCGGAATACAGTTTCAGATCTTGAACCGTTCAAAGGGGGCTGCTGTCTGGGTGTGTTTCTCTTCGGAGAACTTCAGAACAATCATAATTCATGACCACATAGGGACCAAGAGCGCAGATAGATCGCACAATATACAAACTCAATATGCAACAGCTGTTGCACTCCTATCCAGGTCTCACGATACGCGCAGGTAGCGTGTTCGACCTCGTTTTCGACCATCAGCACCAGGATGGTGCGCGCTGGGGCCAGGTGATTGGCGTGAAACTGGGTTTGTCTCTAACTGCACTTATGTTTTCTCACATTTAATGACATTGTTTACTGCGTGTATAGAGACAGGAGAGGTAATACATTGCTCACAAGTGGTAATTTGTACCGGCACTTTTCTTGGAGGAGAAATCCACATTGGTGCGTAGACCAATGAGGTCAGATGTGGAGTCTTCAATGAACCTGACGTGATGTCAGGTCTCAAACGAATCCCTGCTGGCCGTATGGGTGAAGCACCCTCCATAGGTCTTTCTGCCTCGTTAAACGCGGCTGGGTTTAAGCTTGGTCGACTGCAAACCGGTACACCTGCACGCCTGGACGGGAAGACCATTAATTTCAGCAATATGACAAGGCAGGAAGGCGATATTCATCCTTCTCCCTTTAGTTTCATCAATCGATCTGTGGACAATGCCGTACGTGGTCTGTTATTAATTAATTTAAATAGCTGTTCTTGATTAAGCAGTAGGAAAACCAAGTCTATTGCTTCCAAACCGCCACGACTTCCGAAACTCACAAGATTGTGCGTGATAACATGCACCTGAGCGTGCATATCCAGGAAACGCGAAAAGGTCCGATGGAACAACTATTCTGAGTAATCTAAGCCGACGAGAGTTTATAGGCCCACGTTATTGCCCTTCCCTAGAAGCCAAGATACTACGATTTGGCCATAAAGACCGCCACAACGTATGGCTGGAACCAGAGGGATATGATACAGGTATCCCCTTTTGGGCGGGATCCACTAGATTCACATTCATTTACGCACCGTGTTGCAGACGTCATCTATCCAAACGGTATATCCTGCAGTATGCCAGAGGAACTGCAAGAAGACATGATGAAGACAATTCCGGGTCTTGAAAACGTCAAGATGGTGAGGCCAGCGTATGGCGTGGAGTACGACCACATAGATCCCCGTGAATTGAAGCGTAAGCCGATTAACTTCGACCCTCCCAATCCCCTACTAATTCCTCCATCAGCTACTTTAGAAACAAAACGGATAAAGGTGCCGGGGATTTCGTCTTTAGCAAAGATAGGCGTTTCTCTAACTTTAGTATTTCTCAGGGTCTATTCCTTGCGGGTCAAATTAATGGAACAACTGGATATGAAGAGGCTGCTGCTCAAGGTGCTGTTGCAGGTATCAATGCTGGATTGGCAGCATTAAGTCGCCCTCCTCTTGTTTTATCCCGCGCAGACGGCTTCACAGGAGTCATGATCGATGATTTGATCGTGAAAGGCGCAGAGGAACCATGTACGCAACGCATAACTGCCTTCAGTTGTTGGAGAATGGTCGAGAACTCATGACGTTTATGGAACGTTTGGCATTGCAGATAGAATGTTTACGGCCAGATCGGAATATCGAATGACGATTCGTAGCGACAACGCGGACCTGCGATTAACTGAACTTGGTAAGATGTCTCCCAGATCCTTGTGATCTAGCGACCCATGTTTTGTGCTAACTCCACTTCTATACGACTAGGCCGGAAGGCGGGTGTGATTTCCGATGAAAGGTGGTCAGTCTTCACGAAGACTCGTGAAAGTATGGAGGAGGCCACTGAGCTGTTGAGGTCAGTGGCGTTGAGCCCACAGGTGAGGTACCATTCTGCTTACTCTGTTTGTATGCGCTAAAGCTCACCTCTGTAGGGTTGGCAAACTCATGGGTTTGACGTACAACGCGACGGCATTCGGAGAAGGTACGCACTCTATCGTACAAGGCCTAGTGATAGTTTGACCAACTGTTCCACGTAATATCAGCGCATTTGATATGCTTCGTTATCCTGGGATAACCACCGCTCGTCTGCTTGATGTTGTACCGCACTTAGCCTCTTTTGACCCTCAAATCTTGGCTCGTGTCGATATTGATGGTATGCCACGTCGCCGTATCCTATTCGATGTTCTTACTCGTCATCACGGATCTCTAGGTCGCTATCACCCTCACCTGTCGCGTCAGGAAGCAGACCTCAAGGATTTCATGGAAGATGAAAACCTCTTACTTGACCCACAGATGGATTACTCCACTGTGCAAGGTCTCAGTTCCGAGGTTCGCGAACGGTTAAGTAAGGTCCGTCCAACCAGCATTGTAAGTGTTTGGCTTGAACAGCCAATGTTAACAAGCGGAATTAAAAGTGCTGAATGGCGGTTATTTCAGGGAGCAGCCAAACGGATGGAGGGCATGACACCAACATCCATCGTATACCTGTTACGGCACGCAAAGCGAACGTTTCGCGGCAGTCAGGTGTTGAATGCTGCGGCTTAATATGGCTTAACTTCAACGGGCCGATTCATTGTTATCGCAAACTACTCACGTTATATTTAGAGGTACCATTATGTTATTATCCGCCTAACGAATATAATCTGATCCCTGTTCATTCGTTGATGATATACATCTCTTCCGGACAATTGCCCATCATTGGTGGTATGAAGTCTGCATTCGCAACGAGGCCGAAAAGCATGAAGTCACAAGGTGACAAAATGATCTGCGAGTTGCCCTATCAAGTGTCTATCGGAAAATTGCACTTGAGTATTCAAATTCCGCCCGATATTGTATAGAGTAGGGTCGCTGGCGACAGAATTGAGGGGGAGACGGAGTCTTCACCAGCAAGGCTGCCTTGGGTCTTCCTTTCAGGTCTACAGGCAAATACCGAGGTGGCCCTGCTTCGTTACTCTTGACGGCTGACGCAACTGTGGTCGAGACTTCGGAGAAAGTAAGAAGAATTATGAGGCTTGATGTGTGAATATGCATTGGTGAGGGCAAGCTGAGCATGAATAGATTTTGAGTCCGTCGAAGGGGCCGAGCCGCTGGTAGACGCATCGCCCCGGTTCGACAAGTTCTGTGGGCGTTGTACCTCTTGCACTCTCTCCTTGACTTTTCTTTGACATTTCGACATCGTCGGCGGGGGTCGTACGCTGGTGGCTTGGGTTTATCGGCGGCGTTGTGCTTTGCAACTGCGGGCATACCTATCCTTAGGCCTAGGCACATAATCCACTTTCACCTTCGCTTTGCCCTATGGCTTCTTCCAGTCGTTCTCGAAAAATAGCGGAGAAGTGATTTTCTCCACATTCCCAGGCGTGAGATTGGCTGCTTATACCACCTCTAGCTGCACAAAGCTTCGCCGCCCTCCAAGAACTTTCCCATTTGGCTTGCCCAACAACACCACCCACCCGACTCGGTCACCAAGTTATCCTGTGCCTATCCTCCTGGCTATCTGCCCGCGCGTATTCCATCCGATATAGCAACCTCGTTCTAGCGTCGTTAACGAGCATTCCATCACCGCCACTAATCCTGTCCCAGCCGCCAGTCTCCTAATCACCTCAACTTGTGAATGGCGGAGGTGATTGATCCTCTCTGTGAGGGATTAGTGGTCTCACGGGTCCTGTCTTCTGCAGCGAGGGGGGCTTGCGGTATGCTGGGAGCTGCTCTGAGAACTTGAAGCTCTTGAGGGTCTCGAGGTTTGTTGAGGTCTCGACTGAAGACAGTGCTTGCGTTGATTTAAATCACCACGACAGAGGCAATCTCGATATCCTGATGTACCTTGAAGCACGCAGAAAATAGGCTCGTCGATCAACGGCTCTTCATACTGGTCTACGATGGTAAGTACCTCTCTCGCCTGTCGAAACTTAGTGCGGTAATCAGGATACTTCTTGGCCAGATCGAGTGCAAGAGATTTCCAAAGACATTGGGAGCCAACGTTAACCCTCTCATAAGCGACGTCGGGAGTGTAGAACGTATGGCGAACGATACGCTTTCGATCTTGATTACCAAGTATGCTGTGGGGTGGTATAGATATGGTTGTTTCACCGACTCCTTGGCTATCGGATACTCAAAGGACGTCGAGGAAACCATGATCATCATGCTAATTGTACATTAGGTCTAAGTTAAAGTTACAGCTCAGCCCGTAGCAGACTACTAGTTATAAGTCAGCTTGCGAGACTAGTTTAAAATTTTGATTCAGCGTGCTGAAACTACCCTTATCGTCTATTCAAAAGCAGTCGGAGCGTGATGAAACCTTCTCACCTGTATTCCTACGAAGTGCCTGCGAAGGCTCTTGATAGCAAGTATGACTACGCATTTGTTTGTCGGCTGTTCGCCTTGGCTGGATGGGTAACGCACGAGTGTGGGCGATGAATATGGCTTAACTGAATTGGTGGGGTGTTGTGCATGTTTCCGACAACGAGAAATAAAGCATGCGTCCAAACATCTATAGTCACATGAATAGCACATTTTTGAGAAATGGTAGAGTGGAGAAAGACTCTATAACGTTAGTTTTAGGGGTATATTTCGACCAACCGTCTTACCACCAACACTGTAGACAAATCCCCTCGCGTCAGTTCGTTGTTCCAAAGGTATGCTGAATCTAATTCCGCAGCACCTCAATATTGGCGCTATTTCCGTTCGGGTTAAACAGGAACCAACCCACTCGTCTGAATCTTTTCTTACTCTCATAATGTATTTTGTCTTATTTTTGCTGTACTACCTTGGACTCCCAATGGCAACCGCAAACGTAGCACGCATAACATACAATGAGTACATGCCCACTAGTCTTAGCCTCGCTTTGCAGTACATGAGTAGATCTAATGAATGGCTGCGTCTCGGCGTTTTTTTCACTTTCTCTGCCTGATACACTACTGGAGGTGCCTTCAATGGCTGTCGATTCCTCCTCCTGTAGTAATCTACTTTGACTTGTGTCCCTGGGCCCTTGGGTCTGGACCTTCAGGCTCACCGGCGGCATAGGGGCATCGGCTGACAGGTCCTGGTCGTCGGAGTACTAGTGCTTGGTACTACAGATTCCTGCGAATCAGTCATCATTCTCGTCAGCAGTGAGGCCAAAGCGGATGAAATTGTCATCTGAACAGCAGACGGGGTCCAGGTGAATGTGTAGCCATAGTCAGCACGATAGATTGCACACGCGGAGAAAGCAGTCGCAACCGTTGGACGGTACGTGAGTGCATGCCGCTCAGGGGTTCTTCCTACGCGTGATCGCGTGATCCTGGAATCATATTCGGATTGTTCGGGAGTGAAAGTGATAAGGGCCACGTAGCTCTCGAACCTGGGAGGAACGTTAGTAATATATGCAATTATTAAATGCCCTCATATGGCTGTGCTTCTCATCCCCAAGCCTCGTGTATCAAGATAGGGCTCAGCATCAAGTGGACCCACAAAGGCTGGCATATCAGCCGATTCCTTCTCAAGGGTGGTGCTCGATTAGATGTTCCATTAAGGAATATGGAGAACAGCACAACCACAGCCTGCCATTCTGGGCAAACATTATTGACACACGCCACGAGGAAAGGCGCCATTCTATCCAACACGATAACGTAACACTCTGCAGGCTTCAAAACGGGTTGCAGTGAGACGCGTGTCCAACTCCAACATCTTCATGAGACTGAGCAGCTCTAGCAGAGAAGCTGAGTTACCGTACGTGCACCACGCGCAGATTATGGTCTTCGAACGATTTTAAACTCACTATATTCCACCGATCATTATTCATTTGTTGGCTCATTAGGCATTGGATCAGATGAAAGTATTTGTCGAACTGTAGGCATTATGGTTTAGCAGCAAGATGATGGGATGTCAGACGACTGTGGACGCTTCCGCCCGCAAAGGATACCGTATACGGACCTGTGGTGTAAATACAACGCCACCCACCCTCGCAGTCTTAGCCTTTCAATTGAATGCCTGCATGCCACCTGGTTACTCATCTGATCCCTGGCTTGTCATTGCAGCTGAGGACGGGAGGAAAGAGAAAACAAAATGTCATTAAAAGAATACTTGTATACTTGTCGATTTTTATACATCCGAACTAAATCTCCGAATAACGGCACAACAACATCGGGAGCTCGCAGCTTTACTCGTGCTTCTTTTGCCTTTCTTCTTTGAAGGCTTCCAAGGCCTTCAGGCGCTCGGTTAATGTGGGATGCGAGTGGTGATATGCCGAATAGCTAAGCAGGGAAACGAGTTCATTAATGATATCAATGCAATAACTGAACGAAGGAACACCTACAGCCAATCGACCCAGACGGTAGAGAGATTCTTGACGTGAAGTGTGACAAGGGCGCGTCCCAGTCTGTCTCCCATATCCGACATGGCAACATCATCGAGTCTGTCCCGGAGCTCACAAGCGAATCTGTCTGCCTGCCACTCAAAGTGACGACTGATAGCATTCATGGCAATGCTAACTACAGCCTCCAGGGGTGTGAGAATAAGCTGTTGAACCGAAATTGATGATCGCGATCAAAAATATAATCGGGAAGAACGCACTTGGAAAAGGAGGAAAGCTACGATGGTTGGGGGCTGGGCAGCTACGGCTTTAGGGAAGTCAAAGGACCTGAGAAGGGGCGGCGCGCGAAGGAAAGCGGGGAACAAGGCCAAGATGGTGAAGATGTGAAGTTGAGAAACAATCATCATCTTCGTTGGGTGGTGGAAGAACCAGTGACCAAGTTCATGTGCTGCGAGTCGGACAAATCATAAGAGGGCTATAATAGGCAAGAAGAAAAAGGTGACGCACCAAGAACAGCTTCGACCTCCTCGGGTTTGCTTTGGGCAATGAGGGTATCAAAGATGACAATATGCTTGCTCTATTGTTCGGTAATGAGTCCACCGCGATCAATTGACTGGATAGCATAATACGTACCCATGGCAAACCAAAGAAGTATGCATTACTGTGAGAGCTTCGCTTCGACCCATCAATCTCGTACAAGTGCTTCAGGGGGAATTTGAGCTTGCTAGCAAGCGACTCAATCCTCTCCCTCAAATCGCCCTCCTTCAAGGGTGTAAGTTTATTGAACAATGGTTGAATGACAGTGGGATATATGATAACCATAATTAACTGGAAGGAGATCCTGAAATGCGCATATAAGGTGAGCATTCGCGCATATAGTTAGAGACGAGGAGAGAAAAACGAGATACGAGGCCAATTGAACAGAAGGGAATAGACATACATGAAGGCCATGAGCCAAGGAACGAAACGATTTCCTGCCCATCGGAATATATAGAGGAAGGCAGCCAGGAATGGGGCACCCAAAACAAATGCTACAGCCCAACCCTTCAATAAATCCGTGACGAACAATCCAGGGGTAGTCTTGTTGAAGCCGTGCTTCTCTTCCAGAACGAACGTTTGATATACTGAGAGTGGCAATCCAGGAAGTGAAGATATAATGAAGAGAATGAAGACGAAAAAGATGGATTGCGTGATCTATGCGTTAGCGCGCCATACGCGTTGATAAGAGCGGAAGACGATATTTGCGAAGGGGGAAGCAAAAAGGCAAAACGTGAGTGATAAGAACAAGTGCTCCACATGTCAATAGACCAGAGAAGTACGTACTTCGTATTCAGGTCCATATCCCGCCCTGACCAACAATTTTCCTGCAGCTGTCCAGGTCCACGCGTAAAATCCATAATGCAACATTAGAGAGTCTACGGTTTGCTTGTACAAGCCAGAGAACAACGCGAACTTGGCCTTGTCCTTGCCATAAGCCTGGGATTTCTTGAACACGTCCTCGCTAAAATGACGCTTGAGCGCAGCCGGCGGCTCAGTCTTGGAGTACAGCGGGTATTGTCTCAACCTGATAACGAAATGATAAACACCAAAAAAAAATAAGAGAGATAGCGCGAAACCGCTCACAAGAGATATGATTCGAACAAGACCACCGCCCACGAGAAGGCTTGGACGAAGTTCTTCCAATCAATGGGCTCGGTGGCCACGAATTGGAGTCTATGTTGTATCCTGTCGAGTTGGGCGTGTAAGAGATCCATAGTGATGGAAAGAAGGAAAGGCGTTCCGCGCAAAGCTCAAAGCCAAGACACGATGCGACGTGGCCAATCCAAAGGAGCACTGCACAGCCACATCATCGTTCCCCACACAAGTACAAAGCGATTGACAATGTATTCCGTAACGCCCTTGGTAACGCCTCGGCTTGTGCTCAGCACCCAGTGCGGAGGTAAGCCTTGGTCGTTGCTATAAATAAAGGTTCTGGATACATGCAGGTTAATAAAGTTCTACAAAAGAACCAGGAATTATCGACTTCTTTGCGACCCTCATCATCCACCTAACATCAAACGACAACGAATGTCCGTCTTCTCTGTAAACTGGAACATGGCAGCCCTCCAAATGTTCCTTCGCCTGGAAAGCATAGCCGGGGGATAATACGCCTTCTCGCTCCAAATCATGGCAAACAGCAAGAACCCAATGCCGGCATCCAGCTCTCCCCATCCCATGATTCGCGAACCGGTATTTGTGTCTTCTTTTATTCAAGATTAATTGAATGAAGTCCCAGACGGTCCAGTCCTGCTGGACGGGGCCCTCCAAAACGCAGACGGCGAGGGGGTGTGGTGGACGTGGCGGAGGATTCGGCTCGTACTCGTAGAATACCTCGCCTTCGGGAACGCGAATAACGTTCTTTCGCTCTGGGATAGGTCGCTTGGACAAGGGCAAGGGCGTTAAAGGTGGGTCGGTCTTTGACTGCCAGCCCCGCGATGGAAATACGCCGTCCAGTGCCTGCCAAGCCCTCGAAGAAGCGGCAGACCCAGAGAGCGCAGTTGAAGTGGACGCCGATGCTGTTGGTTGATTGAATATTAAAGCAGGTTCGGCTTCCTCTTCTTTAATATCTGGATTGACGCTAGGACCTGTCGCTGCGACCTCTTTCCTCCACTCTGACACCACTAGGCATCTATCGTCCACATCCGTCCAATCCGTTCTTCTAAAGACCCTCGTCCTCACGATCCCGGGTAGTTCTTCGTCTGGGTAGCCAGTATAAGGGTTTATGGTATAGACACCAGGCAGTACGTCAAAGGCAATCGCCTCGCCGGAGCCAGGTCCCTGGGCTCCTTCGCCTGCTTCTCCACCTGATCCGTCTTCAAGGATGCACCATAGCTCTGCATGGTTGCAAAGCGGCTTGTATGGGTTCAGCATATCTTCGTCACAGCTGTGACCAGTACTGAAGTGGAGGTAAAGGTTTATGGCCTTGATTGATTCGGAGAGGTGGCGGACTTCGAGGTTGTTAGGTTGGAAATACGCGGCATCATGTTCGTGAACTCTGGAGAAAAATGGGTGGTTGGGTGGGAGTATGCCAGCGACTACGGGTGGGGTCGTTGGTGGGCGGCGAGAAAGATGTGTGGGCGGTGGAGGTGGAGCGAATGGATCAGCCATGGATCAAGAGTGTGTGGAGGGTCTCTGGATTCGAGCTCTGCCGGGTAGGTGGATGCAAGAATTATTGTTGGTGAGGCAACTCGCCGCTCGATATTTATTTCACCTCTCATCCCTCAACCCAAGCTCATGATAAGCCTGACGTCGGGGTCTGTCTTCTCAACAGCCCACATTTCAATAAATTGGAACGGAGTGGAGTGAAAGCTGTAGAAAATTGACGTTCATTGCACGCTCCAATTAACTCGTGATAACCGCATACTCCATTTTGGGTGGCCGATTTTCTATATACATTCTCTCCCACCAACTCCAGGACATTATCTCCCCGCCATCTTTTGATTTCTGGGTTTCGCCGCCATGGCATAGGCCATGAGGCTCATCGACATCACATTTGGTGACCTCATATCTGTGAATCCGACTTTGTGTCAACGCATCGTGTATCATGATATGACCAAGTTCCAGGTCCCAAGACCCGGGAACGTGATGTCATTTTGAGGAAAACATATCGTGTTACTCAGCGCTGAGTTGGAAATTTGACATCGTAACAGGAGGCCACATTTTCACGAGTGAAAAGCCCCTAGGTCCGCTCTCCGAGTCGGATATGAAACAGTTGAGCATAGCGGTCCACGCGCTGTACAAGTGGCCGTGAAGTGGCCGTGATTTAATCTAATACATACGCCGCACAGACCAGCCACAGGACAAGACACCGAACTACACGTACCCAATATAAAACGAATCAAAACCTTATGTCCCTGAAAACGGTCGTGCTTCTTTACATATGACCTCCTGCACTTAGTAGTACATCACTCTTTCACTGCCCGGGCAATCGCACCTTAAAGCTAATTCGTGACGCAGTTTGGCTACGGATAACAAATTTCCAAATTTGCTCTGCATTCTGCCAAGAAATTTGATATACAACGTTCGATAGTGATCGTACAGTCACAGTTACCGGCACTCTATTGTGCGTAATATTCCTTAGCATGCTCCTCAATCCTCCTCGGAACGAAATCAGGATAGAGATCAGCTCCCAACAAAGCAGATCCATACTCCTCGAGGACCGCCTTCTCCTTGATGTTCTCGCCCAAAACCCAGAGACTATAGAGATACTCGGCGTACGTGAGTTCGGGGAAATCCTTTGGATCCTCAGCTAATTTGGAAAGAGAGGCCTCGAGTTGTTGTGTTGTCTCCTGCGGAATTCAAGCACATAGCTGTTAGCATCCTCGTCATCTTCGGACCGTAGGGGGCAGAGCGAAGACGTACGTTGACCACATTGAACGGAAGGGGTGAGTACTTCCTCGCCAGCTCAATCAAACCGTTTTGTGTAATCTCCTCTCCCCAGACGAAAACGTATCGATTGATCGTCCTGTCGTCGGAAACAATTCTGGCAGTATACTTTCCAACATCAGCCAAATCAATGAAGGCTGACTTTGTCGTGCCGTCATTGAAGACTTTTTGTGAAGCATTGAAGAGCCAAGGGAACCAGGCCTTCTTGGGGTCGACAATGACGAGGTGGTTCTGGTACCTAGTGTGACGGTAAGCACAATAGCCTTTCGAGCTGGGGACTTCCGCATACCAGAACCCTACATCGATGGAGGTGAAAGGAAGGCCAACTTTGCGAACATAATCTCTAATCTCCAGTTTCTATCGCCGAGTCAGGCATACCCGCTCCAAGTGAGTAATAACTTGATCATACGTACCTCATCCAGCATCTTCCTGAGACCCCTCTTTCCTGGGGTTCCCCAGTCAGAAGTGACGAATCGCTTGACGCCACCAGCCTTTACGGCAGCATCGATCATCTTGTACTGCCGACGGGTCTCAGTGTAGAATAAGGCAGAGATAATGGTGTGCGCCTTGTGGGTTTGGAAGAGTTTGACGAGGTCGTCCTCTGTGGCGGCGGCCAAGTCGAATTGGATGACTTCAGCACCTCGGGTTTGGAAGGAGACGAGGTTGGGCTTGAGCGCTTCCTTAGTAGGACGAGTGATTACTTTGACATGCTGAATGGGAAAAGGTGAGCTCCGTTGGATAGGCGCGAACGGTGTGGAATTGACGTACGAATTCGTTGCGTTCGAGCAAGCCTTCAACGACGCTGGCGCCGGTGAAGCCACTGCCTCCAAAGACAAGTGCGACAGGCTTAGACATTTCGTGTATCAGAGAAGTGATTGCAGAGTTATTGAAGTATTCGAGTTGGCAAAGCCTGTAGAATTTTCGTTCGCTCTTTATACCCGTAGGGTCCTTCGTCGACGCTTTCTTGCTTTGAGCAGACGTGCCAAGCTATCTCAGCGCTTAACTGCCTTTTACTCAACACGATGACATCCAGTGTCGATGAATGGCTGAGAGAATAATTCATCTAACGTAGGAGTATGAGGGTCCCTCTGGATACCACTAAGCTCAGCACCAGGCTCGATATCCCGAGCCTGCCGGACCGACGGAATATTTCCCTTATTTAGTAACTGGCAGCTATTGGACACCCTTCCACCTGACAAGTTTGTATCTGGCTATAACACTGGTATTATGAAGGGTCCGATGTACGTTTCATTGCCTTGATAGTCCAGAACACAATTGAGCAGGCACGAGGGACACATATTATTCTATCAGCGGTCGCACAAAAAACTCAAGCGACGGCTTGCAAACGCAGCCCAGGCCCAAGCTTATTATTCCTGGTAGGAGTATTCCGGCATCGTTGCGCCTCCTTTTGGTTGTCAACAGCCATGTCTGATGGAATGCGGGGTAGGCCCGGCTCACATCAGATTCATTACGATGCGTTAACTCAGCTACGGATTCCCCCTGATCAGTACGCCGTTCCAACAGAATGGTGGTGTGTATGATTACGAATCCAAAGGAAATGAGAGCGCAGGGACTATGGCAAGCTGTAAGCCTTACCTGATGGGCATGGACACCCCATCGGCTCCTTACAATATGTCTCCTTTACAGCGACGGTTCATGCCTGACTGTGTTCCTCGTTATTACTTACTGCTTTTGAGTGTGATGAGCGTCGCTTAGCCATGACATTTGCGATCCTGACATCTCACGAGGTAGCAGGCAGCACAACAACAGCTTGAAGCCGACAGATTTCCTTATATCAGTGGTCTCTCCAAGCCAGATCGCTGGGTTGGGCTGATACATTGTAACTGGCCCGTGAACGACAAGATATCCCAATCTGCCAAACGCGATCTAGGCACTCAAGAGAAATCAGGCGTGCAAAGAATTCATGTGACATGAAAAGCCTTGAATCAATATCGCAAAACGGTAGCTATCATAACCACTTCATTATTGAGGTATGAAACTCTCGTACGTATGCTACTGTACAAGCTGGGCTAACTCTGAAAATAACTGTAACTACAACAGGTGGACAGCAAATCGTAAGGAACGAATAAAGGAACGGTCATCGCTCTCCGAACGAAGGAACCATCATAGCAGAATCGTCATCCTCGAAATAGTCCAAACGGCATGTCGGTCATTCGATCACGAACTCCATGTACAAGGCGTCATCCCGAGACCTATCATTCCTTCTCCTTTCGATACTCAACAGAATCGCAAACGCACCCAACAGCAAAAAGTTCAATGTCGCCCCAACGCCCTGTACCACCAGCATCGCCATCCTTGATGCCTCTTGTCGAAGTTGCTCGTGGGCAGCCAGAGTTCCTTGAGCTGCGGGCGCCTTTGGGGGTAAAATGACGTCCCGAAGTGGGCTTGATGGGATCGTAGCAACGACGATCAGCACCAAAGGAGCCAACCACAGCACAGAGAGAAGGTAGGCGAAGATTTCGTTGAACAGGAGTATTTTGGGTTGCTTGTAGGTCTTGGCGGAGGCCCAGGAACCTCGCAGTGATTTTCCCAGGCTCCTCGTCACAGAGTTTCTGCTGAACGTCTGGGGGACTATTGAGATGGGCGATCCAGACGTGTCCTGTGAATCCGACGATTCTCTGCGCGGAACCCATGCGCTGGCGGGGGTCTGAGGAGCTGCCAACCCTCCAAGCCCCAGTGGTATATCCCGAACTGCCCAGTTCCGTCTCCTATCCTTCCTCCTCGACCATATCGCCACCCCAAGGAACAACATCGTGCCCACCGCAAGTATCCACTTCAGGTAAAAGAACGGGACGCCCATTTTGTCAACAAATGTCAAAGCCAGGAAGATGATTGTGATGCATAGCGAGCAAGAACAAATGATGAGAGTCGTTTTGCGGAAAATGTACAGGTTTTGCTCCTTCATGGAGAATCGGCGATTTCGTCGAGTCTCGAAGTTGGACATGGGTCGTGACCTGGCCATGAGTGGATGGAAAGGGTAGAAATAGATGGAAAAAGGGTCTTTTGGGGTACTGTGGAGACTATGCTGGGGTGAAGCGCTCGAACGATGCCTGCAGAGTCGTGGATTATCTGTTCAGAGTGGATCTGAAAGCGCTGATAATCTTGTTGTGTGATGACGTGCTGCACAAATGGAGGGTCGAAGGTATTGTTTGGCTATCAATGAAGGAATAGACCAGAGTCCCGGCCAGCAAGGATTTGGTGTTGGCGTAATGGTAGTCCAGCACCGACTTGGTGAATACAAAGAGGGGAGATGGGTTCCCTAGTGAGGGCGAAAGACGCCAGCGTCTTCGAATAGCGAAGAGTGAAAAGTTCGAGGGAGGGGGAAGGTAAGGGTGGAGAACAGCGCGCGCCGTAGATAGATATCTTTGGGTTGTTGCGGAACCCTACAATGAATCTTATTGGTGTGCCACCCCATGCCCTAATTAGCTTTTCAATGATGGCATTTCTCCCGGAACTTTTGACGTCTTGGTGAAGCCGGTAACGTGATTGATCCTAGGCATTTGGGACGGTCTCGGGGTAAGTTCGTCTAGTCCAAGGGTATGCAACCTGAAATGGTGTTTGCTTATCAAGCGCCGTCGAGTTTGGATGTGCTGGCGAGCTCCCAAAAGGTGAGAAATGTGCGCCAAGAATGAAAGTGATGACATACCTTAATCCGGAAATGTTGTTATTCTTCCGAGGATACTCAAAATCTTCACTGAAGCGCCATCATCGTCAACAGCACCGCCCGCTTGTGATCCCAAGGTAAGTTGTTGCAAGGGTTTCAACTATGGACACCTGAAGCGGTTATGGAAGGGGTGAGCCTGCCACTCATCGAGGATGGACTCTCCTGCCACAACGAGACCTTAGTCGGCTTATGGCTGAGCTGTAGGTCATGTGAAGGCACCCACAGGAGTACACGTCGCCAAAGCCGTCATGGCGGGGGTTGTATGAGCGCGCATTAGCAAGCTCGCTGCGACTATGTCAAGGGACGTACGTACTTTCTGGACTTGAGTCAAATGAACATGACAGTTCAGCGCCGGGAGCGACCCGGGGACAAGCAATCATCAGGGCAATGTTGGGTTGTAGATAAAGCCCAAAATGGTCCTAGAGCCGGCCTGTAGGACGTGAGATACAGAGTTTCCTGCGTTAGAGCAGCATTTCAAAGTCGATGAGAGAAAGATGCAGTGAGAGTTAACTCATATAATTCTCAAAACTTAGAAACTCACAGCATACCGTCGCACGCCGGTGTGATTCTATGACCTTTCCTCGTTTCCACGACAGCCTCATCCGAGAATGCCATCCCTGCAACACAAGTATGATAGGAATCACAACGCAGGTCAATTACAGAGGGATAAAGGAACTGAGCTCGGAGGGAAGAGTCCCACTATTCAAGTTGTTCTCGAGGGCGGGAATCTCAACCAAGCCATAAAGTGGGCCGGCCAAGGTATTCTGCACGCACTTGAGATATTGCGAACATTTAACACATACCACTAATATTGTACGTGCAGCTTCAATGAAGGCCAATCCTGTGTCGCTGGATTACGAGCATTCGTTCAAGAAAAAAATCTACAATAACTTCTTGGAAGGATTCACCACTGTTGTTCAAGGCTTGACTCAATCGACCAGAGATCCTTTCCAACTAATTTCTTGACATAAACCCCAAGTCTCCAGGGCAGATTACGAGGTAGAACGAATTTAATCCTGGGTATGCTGACGCAATTTTTGTCAGCGTGTTACATTGATTCCGGAAAGGCAGGCAGAGCTAGAGCTTACGTTGGTGAACCCCAAGGCGACAGAAGCTTCTTCATTCAACCGTCAAGCTCAAGACAGAAGAAGCTTGTTTCTAACCTCCCAAGCCTCCCCATAGGGTAACACTTATACGACTTCATGTGCAATCGAGCAAGTGAAGGATACAATTTATAGCCTTGCGTGTTAATCGCTCTGTTGAGGTAGGGATTACATGCGTGGGTGTCAATCTACTCCTCCATACCGGGCCTATACATAATAATGGTCGAATTTAAGTCAACTGCACCCTTATAGACGAGCCCAACGCCCCGTTTGATGGGTACAAGCAATCCGATATTGGACGGGAGGGTGAAGCACCCAATGTGTGAGTTTCTAATTTAGCTGTATTGTTGCACCGAAGAGCATAACTGCGTTTACCAACGACCGCTTCCTTCGGTACACACAGGTTAAGATCGTTCATCCTTGGTAGTTTGAACTTAAAGCCTTTGGAAGGGTGCTTTGCATGTATAGCGTCGAACGAAGCGTTGACGTCAAAGCAATACTGGTCCATGGACCTAATGGACCACACCATGTAATAAGGATCTGCAAGGAGCTCCAGCTCGTCAAGCATAATGAACACGAAAACAGTACGACAATCGATAACAGAGACTACACACAAAAACCAACAACAGCGAACCGCAACATGAACCATCGAGGCATCAATTACTATTCAACCCCATCCCGCTGATCCTAGGTCCCCTACCCAATCCCTCCCTATGCGAAGAAAACCTGACCCATCTGGTCTTCTTCACATTCATGCTATCCGCACCAAAGAACTTTGCGCTCTCGAAGCACCAGTCGTCGTTCCCTCTGACCCACTGGCCCATGCCGCTGAGGTAGAGCGCTACCCGCTTATCGACATCGCCTCCGCCGCCGCCGGGGTTGTTGACGCGTCTGTCGAGCTCGGTGCCGTTCCAGGAGGGCAGACGACCGAGGAGCGAGAGGTGGTTGGAGACGAGTTTCTTGATGTCGAGTTCGAGGTAGTCGTAGGATGTTTGAAGGTCGAGGGAGTATTGGGTCATGATGACGGAGATCACGTTGTCGGCTTCTGCGCCTTGGGAACGGGATAGTGGGTAGATGTTCATGTCCTGCAGCATGCGGGGTTAAATCGAGTTTTCAATAAAGATGATAAATCGAGCACTTACATTAATCATACAAATCATATCAACGGCGTTATCTGCCAACCCTTTCACGACAGGGTGATCCAGAATCTCAGGTGGGAGTTCCAGCCCAAATTCAAGGACAGCCAACATCGGCCGTGCACCCGATAGCGGCCTGCGATGCTCTAGGTACTCTGACATGCCAGAGGGGCGCTTACGCGGCCGATTGGTTGTGATATCCTTGACCACAGCTGCAGTGTAGACATCGCATTCCTGAATGAAGCGTTGGAGTGTTGATCCCTCAAGAGGGGTAATCCGTGCTGCACGCATCATGAAACTGATAAGATAACAGAAACAACTGATCAGTCATCTGTTCGTGGCGATACGCAATATACGCTCACTCCTTCATCATGGCCCCGACGCAGGGTTCACCGGCCGGCCGTGGCTTGGTCGGGTTTCGCAACGCATCGACAACGATCTGTTGTAGCTTGTTCGCGTCGTCGACCGAATTGGCCTTGCCGACGTATTCGGTGAAGATGTAGTAAAAGTTCATCAGGTCGGTGCCCAGCCGGATGATGTCGCGATTGCATGAGGCAAAGGTGAGGCTGGCCAGCAAGGCTGTGTGAAGGGTGGAAGGTGTCCGTCAGCATGGGTGTGCGATGGGAATTGGGTGAAATGTGAAACGATGTACAGAGCCCAGTAGTCGAGTGAAGATTGCAGGTGGGGTCCAGAATACTCACCAAAATCGCAGAGCATGAAGCCATAGAGACCCTTCTGGTCAAAAGGCGAGTATCCTTCTACCCAGGAACTCGATTCTTCTTTGATCTCTGAATAGATGCCGCTAATTGCTCTGGGCCATGGCCAGTTGGCCAGGACGTCTGGTAGTCGGAAATCCATAGTAAGGGTCGGCATTTTGGTTATATGTTCGTGATGAGTCTGGATGTGATTGGGTCGTTATACAACAGTAAAAATGTCGTGGGTGTCGTGGGCTGAGTGTGAATGATGGGCGTGATTAGCTTCGAGATTAAGATAGCTTTCTAGCCCTTCGGAGATATGTTTAGTGAGAAGAAAGAAACAAAGCGTCGAGCGGCGTCGTCGACCCCGGAGATGTGTGGTGGTGGAGACTGGGATGTGGTCGTGATTAAAGAGAAGAAAGAAGCGGACGGCAGAAAAAGGTATGAGCCCTAGGGGTGTCCTGGAAAAAAATGATGACACACGGCACCTTACCAGCCGTATTGGAGAAGACCGCTGGAGGTACGCCCATGCTTTTGACAATGAGTTGATGCCTCGAGGCAAAATAGAATTCAAATCCAATCAAAAAAGGTGACAAAATTCAGGGAAGCTGGCCACATGAGTGCTTGCTTGTACGTGTCCATCGTTTGCACGTTGGCGGGTAGTCCTAGTCGAGTAAATTCATTGAAAATCTTGCCCAGGAGCCTAAGCGCTTACTCTCGAGACCGTCGGTGGAGACGTAAGGCGGGAATAGTCGTTGTGTTGGTTGAAGCGTTGAAGCGGCGTAACGGGAGCGGTTGTGGCGCGCTCCGGCTGGGCGGCCACGTGGCATCACCCTAGCAGCCCAGTCGAATCGAGCACCAGGTTGACCGCGACACAGCACCACTACACAAACCAGAGGAAGTAAATATAGTGGACTAATACCACCCAGGGCCACCAGTCCACGATGCCACGCCATCCGTAATCTGCACTGTTCCAGGCGGTGAATCGTAAGTCAATCAACCGAACAGCGGTCCGGAGACCACCAGCTGTGGGCACTTTTACAACCATAGGAAATACCCCAACTGGCAGCCGCGCTTGGGCATTTTCCCCGCATATTCTCAATCTCGTTTCAGTCAATGTATCTGCGCCATGTCATACCTTATCAAGCGGTTGCCATCTTTTACAAGCTGAGTCCGTGCCTGCCTTACACCAGGGCGAGGCCATCATTTACCGCGGCCTGGAAGCGCAGATTGAATATACGAGGCAGTCGGGCCTTCTGAATCTAACAAGGTCGAATTTGATGCGATAGCTGTACCTGTCGAGGCATCAGATGCTTATCTGCAAAGCTGTGGGCGTTATTCGTCTATCGACGTGGAGTGCACAGTCACCAGATGGTGGTGCTCCACCGTAACGGATGTGAACAAATTTGTTCATACTTTCACATGTCTTCTCTACGCTTAGGCGCTGGAGACATACATACACAACGGTTGCTATTGATAATGTCGTCCACAAGACATGGTATGGTTCAATCAAATGTTGAAAATCTCATATTCACACTTTATCGTCTCGTCGCAGGTCCAATAGACTATCTTTATCACACTCCTCGCAGCAGCAAGAAGCTACTGTCAAGAAGCGCCATAACCGGACGTTACATATTTCCATATCCCCTTTCGTCGTATCTCCCAGCCCCTTGCTATCTTCATGATATCGGAGTGTATTTCGTCACTCGTGCACCTAGATTCTCATTGACGCCGTGTCTGCTATATATACGGATCAATGAATCCGAGGTGCCCCCTTCCAGATATACCTCTTTTCTCCTCCCACCAGTGCATGCCAAATCATCGGGTTTGAGCTATCATGGCTCAATTCCCCCTCGATGCTGCCCAAATCGTTGGCCTGTTTATGGAGAGCGTGTTCTATGGGTGAGCCCTCTGCTTATCGTCATTTCTTATATGCTAATTCAAGCAGTGAGCCCCACAATTGAACTATGGGAATACCCTCCTAATCCCAATAGGCATCTACTTGGTGACATTCTTTTCGTGCTTGCGGGTTCTCCTGCACCCCGAGGACCGGTTCAAGCGTCTCCGTGACATCAACTTCAAGATGCTCATTGCAGCCTTGCTCATGTTCACATTTGCCTCTTTGGATGTGGCGTTTGGACTACGTCATAACCTGGACGCTTTCGTGGCTTATGACGGTGACCCGATCGAAGAGTTCGAAAAGATATCATATTGGGTAAATGTGATGAAAATGGGGTGCTACGTTGCTCAGACGTTCGTCGGGGATGCAATCTTGGTGAGCATGCTATTCGCTTCATCTTCATTGAAGTTCGGACAGAATGTGAATCAACTTTCATTGTAGTTGTATCGTCTTTGGGTGGTGTATAATCAGAAATATTATGTCGTTGTTTTTCCCGTTCTGATATGGCTTGCTGAGACTGGTACGTTTTGATTGTCGAATGTCTTATCAGTATCACTCAATCCCTTCCAGTGTGCGGGGCTATGATCATCTATGTCGAAGCTACACTCACCAATAATCACGCACTTCTCAACTCTTCCCAACTTTCTCCTTTCATTACCAGCATGCTTACTCTGACTCTTGCCATGAACTTAATCACAACGTGTAAGACGACGACCATCTCTTGTTTGGTTATCGTTATCTGACAATTATCCTCTAGCTTTGATCGTGTACCGTATACGCTCGATTAGAAGCGCGCTTTCTGGGCGCTCCATAGTCCTCGGAGGAAGTTTCCTAGAGAACTACCTGCGCATTTTCATCGAATCCGGTACTATGTATACCGCTAGTATAATCATTCTTTTTGGTACATATCTCGCTTCGAACAACAGCCAACTTGGTGTTTCCGATGCGGTACGTACCGCCTTCCGCTATTCATGCCTATTGAGACTCACGAAGTGAATCAACAGGTCGTGCAAATCATCGTGAGTATCCATCAACCTATTTTCCACACCCTGCCTCCAATCTTACCACATACACTACCACAACGAGGGCATCACATTCAACCTCATCATCATCCGAGTCGACCGAGAACGCACCTCCCAGCAACTCCCATCCAACACCTACCGCTCCCAACATTCCCAGGGTCCCATCCAATCACGAAACGCCATGCCACTTCACATGATCAACATCCAAACCACAGTTTCACGCTACCCCGACCCGCCACTAGGAGCACCAGCCAAAGTCGGCTCCATTGATACTGACACTGATGTCGAGCGTGGGGATGCGAAGGCGGAAGCGCACTGATAGACAGGTGGCAGTGGGGTGCAGGAAGTAAGGGGTGGGAGTGGAAGTAAGGATGCATATGAAAGTGAGGGGGAGTGGGAGGATTGTCGGAGGGATGGGTGACGGGCGTGGGCAAGTTGGTTTGATACCCTGCATTACTTTGCTTTGGGGATCGTTACTTGCTGTCTATTTACAGGTCGTTTGAAGTTGTTCTATAATTACTTTTTAATGCACATGCGCTGCGTTGAAGATCTGGGGTGCTTTCGATTCAAACTTATTCTGTATATGGCATTGCTTTGAAGATCAAGTGGACTAGAAGTCTCGCTTCGGCCAACTAGGCACGCAGAAACGAGGCTCGCATGCTAGTGTGGAGGCACGTCAAATTGTTTGCGAGGTAAACCAAGTGAAAATGCTGAATGTGGGATTGATGTGAGGTATACGACGCTCGAGGGTTTGCGCCACGCCGCGGCCCTTGCGTCTATAGTTCTACCCTATTGAATACACCAGGGGACTAGAGTATGACGACTGCGAGGTATGTGAAGTTCGTAGTAGCTTCCAATTTATTGGTTGATGAATAGTTGAATGTAGGGCTGGTGTGAGATATACGACGCTCGAGGTTTTACACCACACCGCGGCCCCTACGCATACTCCCTGAATATAGCTCTACTCTATTGAATACACCATTAGACTAGGGTATAACGACCTCAAGGTATGTAACGTTCGCAGTAGCTTTCCATTCACTGGTTGATAAATATCTAGTTATTAATCAATCGGCGGTGATATCGGTCATGGCCCAACGTAGGTGTCAGTTTTAAGTGCTGTAGGCTGGCAGATTAGGTTGCACCGCCTGACATCAGGAAGGGAGGGCTAGGTAAGTTGTTTAAGATACTGTGTTAATGGACTATATACACAGTTTGAACTGGCGATGCATAGCAATGGAGAGAGGTTGCCAGATGAACATAGGTCTCATTCATGTATCCGTGTGGAGACTGGCACTAGGATGGTGATGGTCATTATACCGAGGTAAGTGTGACGAGTGCGCTGCCTGTTCTGTACTAATTAAAGACCTCGCATACTGTAGGGTTTGACACTTTTGACACTACTCTCTGTGTCGCTCATACTGAATACCCAATCTTGTCGGCCGACGTCAAGACTCCCGTCCCTGTTTATCATGTGTGGAGGACGCTTACGAGGATGAGAACCGAGTCTAGTTAAATGATAAAATTGGCTCACATCGAAATGAGTCTGGCCCTTGACCGGTGTACCGGGTAGGCATCATTATATGTCTATTGACTGGAAGTAATCTCTCGTGACCAGGTGGAAAGATCACTTGCCCTGAAGTTAATCCACGTAATGCAAAGGTATTTTGCCACAAGGCCTCAGAAGGCAAGATCATTGGCGGATCAGCGAGTTCGAGGGATCAATAATACTGCAGGAGTGCATCTTTTGAGATGTACCGCTGATCAATCGATCACACTCGGTCCTGGTGGTCATTGGTGACCGTTCCTGTATGCGGGGAAGTTGACACCCGGAGTTAGTGTGGAAGATCCTACGGCTGCTGCCAGCTGTAACTACATCTCTCTGGTGGGCGTTCCTGTCCCCCACGTAGGCGCTAGACACTAACGCTGCTTCTATTTGGGACGGGGAGAGTACCGTTGAGGCATGGCATGCCCAGCGGGTCCCATGGTACGAATAAATTCGTCTTTATTGAGTAATTGCCTGCCGCTGAGTTACCTCAAACGACATGTCACTGATCATGGTTTTGCTCTCGCGTACAACTCACGTACCTCGCCAGAGTGAGCGGATAAAATAACCTTGTGGAGGACTGTCAAGCGTTGTCAGTCCCGAGTTCTTACCAAGGTCCTTTGTCAAAACTCTCTTTCTAGTCACGGCCTGTGTACAATTATCAGTACACCATATTCCTGCGCGAAAGGATCTCATTTACTGCAGCACTATGTACTCACCTATATAACAGGTCGGTTTATATCTCACTACCTCATTCCTAGAAGTTACCCAAGTCTCAATTCACCAGCTAGATATGCCTTTGCCATTCGTTTACCGTAAAATTGGCGATGCCACCATCCATGGGATTGGATTTGGTGTAATGGGTATTAGTTTCCACTATGGTGCTACTGAGGAAGACGAACGGCGTTTTGAGGTGAGCCGATGCCTTGCACACCAGCTTCTCGTGGGAGCTCAGTCTCCGTGATACTGTCAGACGTTGAATGCTGCGTACGAAAGCGGTGCAAGACATTGGGATACCAGTAACTTCTATGGTGACTCAGAAGAATTGATCGGCAAGTGGTAAGATGGGAAGCCTTTTGTTTCCTCTGATTTTTAATTCACTGCTTCAGGATCAAGAGGAATCCCGAGAAGAGGAAGGACATCTTCCTCGCTACTAAATTTGGTATTACCCCGGATGGCCCTCGCGGTGACCCTGAGCACGTCAGGGAGTGCATTGAGAAATCTTTGAAGGACCTCAACACAGACTACGTAGACCTATTTTATGTACACAGGTAAGCTGAATACTGTTATTCGATGAATCAAAGGTAACAGTAGTGCAGAATTGACAACAAGATCCCCATTGAGGTAAGACGTGATTGTATTCGTTCTTACAAAAAATGTAACCAGGTGATTCATAGGTGACGATAAGGGCACTATCAGAACTTGTCAGGTCCGTTCCTTCTCTTATGCAATAATCCATACGGAGCTAATATGCCGCTAGGGAAGGCAAAGTAAAATATATTGGCTTATCTGAATGTTCTGCTGCAACACTGCGTCGCGCCCACAAAGTTCACCCCATCTCCGCTATCCAGGTTCGTAGTTATCGCAATGCCCCTGTCCGCTAATCTTATAGCTGTGCTACAGGTGGAATATTCACCACTTGTACTGGACATTCACCACAACGGTGTCTTGGCGGCTGCTCGAGAACTAGGTATTACGGTCGTGGCTTATTCACCTCTCGCACGAGGTATGATCACTGGTCAATTTGTCGGTTCCTTTTCTCTTTCTGAGTTAAAGGAAGCACCTCTGACCCACCTTTCGCTGTTTCGCCTTTCACATTTAGAAATCCTATGATGACTTTGAGCTTGATGACTTCAGACGCACTATTCCTAAGTAGGAGCTCCCGATGTTATCTCAAGACTGACTTGTAGAAATTGACACTGCCTTCAGGTTTTCTCGGGAGAACTTCCCTAAAATCAACAACGTCGTTGATCGGGTCCAACAAATTGCGGACAACCATCACGCGACTACTTCTCAAATCGCACTCGCCTGGATCTTGGCACAAGGCGGGGATTTCGTAGTCATTCCAGGGACTAAGAAGGCCAAGGTAATGCTCCCTTGCCGGTTTAATTCCACTTTATTCTCACCCTTTGTCAGTATGTGTCAGAGAACATGAAGGCCGAGAATATCCAGCTATCATACAACGAGGTCGAGACACTCAACGCACTTGCACGAGAGGCAGATACCACAATAACAGGCGGTAGATATGGGGACAACTACATTCACCTTACATTTGGTGACACTCCAGAGGAGATTGCCGTACATTAGAGTGGTTTTGCAGATTTTGTTAATAAGCTATCAGTGTACACGTCATTTACGAGCCAACCCACTCTGTATCAGAAATTTCAAAAAACGAGAGACTAGAAGAAATCTCTATTTCCGTACTTTTCATGCTCAAATAGCAAGAATCACCATAATTATGTCCACCTCCAATATACGAGTGCACTGGTACAAACGCATCCTCTTTAATTTAAATGCGCGCCGGTGGAGCGTTCAGTGTCCAAATAGGTTCTTCCCCTCAACCTCAAGGTTGGACTTATAACAATCTATCACAGGTTGAAAGTGAGGTAGATAAGACAAAAGGTATTTCTGACTACTGAGCATCGTCAAGAGCAGAAACAACGAGCATTTTTGATATTACGTTTATTTGTGCAAAAAACATTGGAAGCTTGGGTTGCGGGGCTTCTCTGAAGGTTAGGTCAGATAAAGTCACTGATGGAAATAGGTGCCCGATTTTGCTACAAATATGTCGATTACGAATGAAATGGTGGTGATATATTGGCACTGATTCCCAAAGATTTGAATGCAAAACATCCAAGTACGTATTGTGTCGAGTTTCCAGTGAAATGTATTTGCAGGTGAATATTGCCTGAAGCTAAGTTACGACTACGAAAAATTCGTTTGGAGTAAACCAAGGAGTGTATATCCAAAACGGGCATCCTGCTGATTGGACGCCCTCTTTCCGGGGCTGGCGAAACTCCGTCAAGTCTCCAGCGAAGCCATGTATGCGAACAAAGTGCGCTGATAAACCATATTGTGAGCATACGCTAACGTAACACAACTGCCGACCAAGTTGCGTTGGCTTGGTCTCCTCTAGGCTTGCTCAACCCTCAATAGCGTGGTCGGCATATCTTACTCGCAGTTGATTTGCGTTCTAACGTCCAAGTGATTGACATGATTACTGCTCCCGAGTACGAATCATATTCACGCGCCCTGCAGGAGCGGAAGAAGAGGATTCAATATTCAACGGCCGAGGATACTCGTCAGCCTTCCGCCTGATGCCGCACATAGCTGGACTCGAAAGGATGGGTGCCTACACAATAGAGCAACAGAATTCCTCTACCCCCATCTCGCGGAACAGGCCATGAACGTGCTTGTCTTCAAGTTGTACAACCAGTGATTACTCGCCACTGGTAGTACGGATACTGTGTGGGATGCCGTCGGTTTTTCGATGCTATGGTGTGCAGAGGGGTTGCGTCAGCGCTTCGGCAGGTTCGCCATAACGGTGGACATACGTCAACCTCGGAGCCATTACACCACTGAGCTCCCAGAGTTCAGCATCGATAGAGTTCATCGCAAAAATTTCCGGTGGACGGCGTTGGGGTCACGGTTCGCAATCTATCTAGCATTCTTATGTCCGTGTGAGATTGTGCAACCGTGGTACCGGAGGAGTGTAAGGCAGCATCGTAATTTTCTTTTACGCATCGCAGTAGCTATTCCTTGGTTCGCGATCTTCTTCAGACAAGCTAGGAAGCCGGCCAACTAGGAGGATCGACAGGTCAGCTTGCCGTTTTGCCAGCGAAGCGTTGTGGTATGGCGGCACCTTTGATCAGTGCTCAATAGAGCGGGGATGTGAATGGTATATAAATGCAGCTTTTGAGACGTTTGTCTATCCCACCACTCGGTTGTCCTTCCCCTCCAACTCCCTGCCCAAAAATGTCCGTAAACCCAGGTGTATACAGGAAGATTGGTACCAGCAGTGTCCATGGTGTTGGATTCGGTGCCATGGGTATCAGCACATGGTATGGTTCTGTCGAACCTGACGAAGAAAGATTGAAGGTATTTCCCATCCAACAACAGCACCGCAAATATTCATGTGCTTCGCTATGGTGTTCAGGTCCTCGATTCAGCCTATGAACTAGGTTCTCGGCACTGGGATACCAGCGATATATACGGCGATTCAGAAGAGTTGATTGGTAAATGGTAAGCTTTCTTCAATACCCCATGGTATGACGCCCCTCTGGAGAATGACTGATGTGGATATTTTCATCTCTCTTCCAGGCTAAAGACCAGAGGCAAAAGGGAGGAAATATTCCTGGCCACCAAGTTTGGGGTTACAGCAACTGGGCTGCGTGGTGATCGGGAATACGTTATGCAAGCAGTGGAGAGGTCGTTGGAGAGGTTGGGAGTGGAGACGGTAGATTTGTATTACATTCACAGGTGAGCAAGAATCGCTAATAGAGGGAACCTTAGCTTACACCATACCACAACAGGATTGACAAGAAAATACCGATTGAGGTGAGTCGAAGCAGGCCAGAAAACGTGCCCTCGCTGAAGAGATAATACAGGTCACGATTCGCGCACTTGCAGAACTTGTCCAGTAAGGCCGGACTTAAGCTTCTCTGTCTGTTCACTGACACGCGACTTTCTGGCGTGCGCAGGCAGGGTAAAATCAAGAATATTGGACTCTCCGAGTGCTCTGCCCGTACCCTCCGGCGAGCACATGCTGTTCACCCTATTGCTGCAGTCCAAGTGAGTAACAGTGCTCTGCACACCTCTGCCCGGACCCTGATGAATCGACGACAAGATGGAAGTTTCTCCATTCGCATTAGAAGTATTTGACCCACAAACAGGGCTTGCGGAAGCTGCAAAGGAATTGGGTGTTACTATCGTAGCATATTCACCTCTTTCTAGAGGCCTGTTGACTGGACGATTCGTACGTGTGCCTGTCAATGATCAGAATAAATTATTAACTAATGAATATGTGTAGAAATCCCCTGATGACTTTGAGCTCAATGATATTAGAAGGTTCTTCCCTAAGTATGTGGCAGTCATGCGTTGCCAGGGCCAAGGAGATTGATACTATGTGTGACCAGATTTTCAAGGGAGAACTTCCCGAAAATCCTGAGCCTCGTGGCAAAGCTGGAAGAAATTGGTACAAAGCATAACGCGACTTCCGGGCAGGTCACCTTGGCGTGGATTTTAGCAAAAGGACCCAATTTCGTTGTCATCCCTGGAACAAAGAAAATCAAAGTAGGTTCTTTTTATCAACCAACGCTTCACAACGTCCTGATAGTCCCCCACAGTACCTTGAAGAAAATATTGGCGCCGAGAAAGTTAAACTGGCTGTCGAAGAGATTGAAACCATTGATAAGCTCGCAGGAGCTGCACGTGCAGACTTACCTGCAGAAAGATATTCTGCTGGTCATATGGAGTATACATTCGCAGACACACCAGAGGAGATTTGAGATTTTGAGCCATTAATATTGGTGTTTGTAGTCAGTAGAGCTTAGCGAATGACATTATTATCGTGGGAAATGAGTCACCTCGGCCGAAGCCGAGCTTTTCTCACACCGTCCACAGAGAAACGCGTCCCTGTGAATGCAGTTTGTTCACTCCTCC
>KB722745.1:242756-283170 GCA_000349905.1 Volvariella volvacea V23 | reverse complement strand
ATACGATGCCGTCCTGTCTTGACTCCCAGTCGTCTTCCACCCTCGTCTTTTCCGCGCTTTCGCCCTGACATGACTCTCTCGCTTACCCAGCAAAGATGGCGGTCAAAAGGCGGGTTCACAATGGACGGTTCTAGGGAGGAACGAGAGCGAGTGGCTAGGTTGTTAATTTCGATCTCAGCTCGTCTTCGACACCATAGCAAGGAACTGGGTCAAACGAACGGATTCATACAGAGACAACTCGACTACCATCTCAAGTTCCTACCTACAATCCCTCATGTCGCGCTAAGTGAGACTATCTCACTACTTATCGAACATCGACGTTTGGCGGAAGCTAGCGCAGTTTATGAACGGATGATCAATAGCGGATTTGTACCGTCAACATCACTGGACACGCAAATGACTGCAGCGGCGCTCTCTTTCCTGTCACTACAACAATTGGATGAAAAGAACGAAGTGTTGAATAGGATTGTTCAGGATCCTTCTTACACTGAAGAACGGCTAATCAACTTGCTTGAGACTTGCATCAACTTGGGACAATCGCCGCAGGCTATTTTGAAGATCGTGAAGAGGTTCTTGGAGGCTAGAGATGGGTTTTCACCCGGCCAAGAGCTCGTAACGAAGCTGGTAGTAGCACAGGCCAAGGCGGGTGAATACGAGAGTGCATTCAACACGCTGACGGAGATGGAGGAGAGACTGGAGCAGAAAGGGTCTAACACGCCTCCCGCTGTGGATCCATATGCTGCGTTGTTGGCTGCTATCGAGGACACAGAATTCGAGGCGAAGGAAATGGCTGAGAGGGTTCTGGCGATGATGCAGGAGCAAGGCGTCCCACCGAATTCGGCGGTCTTCAACGCTCTAATTTCGAGGGAAGCACGCGCTGGGTCGTATGAGCAAGCATTCAATGTTTTTAACGCCCTTTTGAACTTTTCAAATCAACACGGTCTAGGTCCGGACGTGAATACATTCAGAATTATGTTTTCCCTGCTGTCAAAAGTATATGCTAAATATTCAAGAGGCACACAGACAAGGAGAAGTCGCATCCCAGCCAACGCGCTTAGTCCGAGGACGCTTTACTCGATCATGGGGACTTATTTTCCATTCCCTCGCCACATATATACCAAAAATTTGAACGAGAAACCGCGGAAAAAAGTCGCAAATCCCAAGGCCCCTATGCCCATCAACGTGCCCCTCCTGAATAGCGCATTACGCGCGTTCCTCTCGACGCACGACTACCCGGGCGCTTTCCTCGTTCTTCGAGCATTCTGGATTCTCGATCTCGATGTCAACCCGGCAACCTACTCCATCGTCTTGAAGCATATCGTGAACCGCTTGATGGTCGATGTCATGGGTGCACGGCTTGCGGGTGATATGAAATGGGGAGATTACTTTCTTGGAGGGGATCGAAAAACACCAGTCAAGATTGACGGTACCCTAACTCAGAGGATCCTCGATTATTGTACAGCCCCGCGATTCCAGTTGCATAACGGTGTTCTCGACTACAAAAAGGAGGACGCATGTGATGAACGTACCCATCAGAAGTATGTGATACCGACGTTGGAGATGATGGATGGTGACGAGGCTGTCCCGTTGGGGGTGTTTATGGACGTAAAGCCTCTGGAAAGGCTTCTCCGTCGCGCTATACTGGCGGACATTCTTACAAGTCGGGAGACAGCTAGCGTTGCTAAACCTGGTGCGGCCGTTTCGGCTGCTGTGGCTGAGGCTAAGAAGGAGATGTTACCTCAGGTTGAAGAAAATGGTTCTGTTAATTCCTCGTAATGCTATGCTTTGTGGGCAATATGTACTGTATTTGTTAGTATTAATGTTCTAATAGACGCATCTGCTTCCAGCTCTTGATTGCAGTCCTGTACATCTAGGGACCAACTTCGTCACATCCGAAAAATCATTTCCATTACTCAATATCGAACAACAACACCTCCGCAACGCCCTGTGTTACGTTCTCGAATAGTACCTCCCCATTGCTCCCAGGCCCAACCATGATGTACGCCCCATCGCCTTCATACAGCGTCGCCTCCGCCCCACCCCCAAAGCCCGCACCGTCACATAGTCTGATCCCCGCCCCTCTCGCTATCCCAGTATTATACCCGCTGGTCTGGATAACATGCACGTACCCCTTCCTCCCCCTCAGTCGGAACCCGAACAGCCCATCACTTCCTATCCCGGGACTCAACACCGCAGCGTACATCGTCAAATTACTATGTATCGGCGTCGGGCCCCTCCCCTCCCGCGCATCGACGACCATATGATCCCCTTGCCAATGATCAAGCCCAAGCCCAGCGGCACCATGGTTAGCAGCAGCGCCCTCAGACGGAAGCGGCGCGACGACCTTGACAAAGCTGTTGAACTTGTCCGATTCGCTGAAATGGCGCGTGTAGTATCTGGGCGGCAGACGCGGGGTGGAGGGGTAGGCCCATATCTGGATGAAATGCGCCGGGGAGGGGCCGGGGCATTTCTCGGAGTGGGAGGTGCCGGTGCCTGCGGATGTGAGCTGGACGTCGCCGCGTTTGAGGATCTCGACGTTGTTCATCGAGTCCTTGCTGTTTTCGAGAGTGCGAGGTCAACTGGAGTCAGTCCAAGGGAGGCGGAGTGTAGGTTGTGGCGGTATGTACGCACAGCTCGATTTGGCCGGACACGATGTACGTGAAGATTTCAAATTCGCGGTGGAGGTGTGTCCCGAAGCCTGTGTAGGCGTCGATTCGGTCTTCGTTTATGATGCGGAGCGGACCCCATTGGATGTGATCATCATCTCGGTGCCTGTGTTCCGTGTGGGTGGGGGAAATAATGGGTGATCAAGGTCGCCATCAGTGCATTGATCCAAGGGCAGTTGGAGACGTACGAATCGACAGAGAACGTGTGGAAGGTTTTGAGCCATCCGTAATCTGCATGATCTCTCTCTTCGCTGCGACGGAGGGCGAACTGCATGCTTGTCGTTCGTTGCTGGAGTGAAAAAGGGATTGGCGCGCTCTGGGGATTTCGTCGACTTGTTAAAGTACCTAGTCGATCACTTGCGCACTGAAGAGGCTTGAGAAAGGAATCCTTCAGGCCGCTCGCTGGGTTCAATGGCGTTATATAAGGTACCACACCCCTCGTTCCAGGTGCACCATTATATATAGCTTGAAAACGGGGCTCTGCAATTGAATAGCTCTACACAAACACACCAAGATGCCTAATGGATAATGTATAACGCATTCCATCGAGCTCACATAGCATCCAGTCAGCCAACCCTGCACTCGTCCAATAACCAACAAGCACTACCAACGCAGATTATGCAAACCCATCCCGTGGCGCTGGTTCGCCACTCACGCCCTTGACCAACTTCTTCCTTCCTTTTCCGTCGCCCTGCACAGAGCAGCAGTGCCGTCTTACCAATCGGCATGACGCGTGCCTGAGGGCGAGCGTGGGTTGCCGTGGGAAGGATTTGCTCAGCAAGGGAGGAGGATGTGTAAGCTGGGTCATGGCCAGTTGCTAACGCACCCTGTCCTACCATGATCAGGCGCCTTGGGTGCGAGCGTCTAACGAGGGAGCTGTGATCGCTGACCACGCCGTCCCGACGTCCACGAAAGGTTGGTGATCCGTTGCAGCACCGCGCCTCCGCGGTGGCCGTGATATTGGTGTGCACAGCTGGTCGATCAATGATATCGATAATATATATCGTACAAAGCACTAGTGATCATGATATGCACGTAGTGAATATACTTTGGTCCAGCGTCCGTCCGTCCGCTATGTAACGATCCTCCGCGGGGTCTATGGACATATGTTGCTTAGAAATTGGACATCCACTCCATACCGATCCCGCATATCAGCCATAAATTGCTCCGCAGGAGGGTCTCCCGTAATAACCAGCTTGACGGACTTTAGTTGTCCCCCCGATGCCCTTGAGCGTATCATCTCCTCCAATAATTCGCTCTTCAACGACTCAAAGATCCCAAGTGAAAGATTCTCAAGCATCGGCAGGTAGCCTCCCGAGTCCCCCTCATCCTTATTTTCCTTGAAGGCAAACGCCTGGATAGCGCTCGATGTTAGACGACCGTGAAGAGACGCAGTTTTGAGGTCTGGCAACAGCGAGCTGTCAAAGTAGCGCAGATACTGCGACTCGTTGAACATTACATCCGTGTCGCCTGAAAGTCTCAACATCTCCAGAGAGCATTTCGACCGTTCGATGAGCTTGTGAAAGTGATGTGGCGAACCGAAAAAGTCCGCGCAGAGTGCCTGTGAAATGGTGAGCTCCACAAGAGAGGGGGTGGTCAGGCAGTCGAGGAATGAACCGAGAATCAGCACGACGTGGATAGTGAACCTTTTCAGCACAGGAAGCGTGATCTGCGTGCGATTGAAATGGTGACGGGCATTGTCGAATGGTAACGCGATGTGCAATTCCTCCAGCTGCTGGCAACGACCGAGATTGTCCAGGATGAGCTGAGGGTCGACCTGTTGCAGGGAAAGGAGGGTCAATTGTTGCCATAGGAATGATGGAACAGAGGTGGGAGTTCGATCTTCGACGTGGATGGAATGAAGATTGCGTGACGACCCAAGAGCAGCCCAAACCTGGTCTTGGAGCTTGAATGAGCAGGCACATTCTAGGAGCATTTGTTGTAGTTGGGGTGCTGCTTGAGATGGAAGCCTGGCCAGGAGCTCCACCGCATCTGAGACAGCCTCGGGAAACACGAAGCTGATTTTTTGCCAGCGGTGACGATGTGATATAAACAAAGATACAATGTCATTCATGATTCGCGGATCTGATGGGTTGTAGTCGAGCCCGATGCCGAGGTACAAGGGACGTGTTGTGCCAGAGCGTATTAGCCAGAGACGAACTCGCTGGAGAGATGATTGGCTAGTTCGTCGCGTCATCATCGAAGACCAAATCGGAGGGTGGGCGATAGCAATGCTACGCCAGTATCGGCATATCTGGGCTAAGACAGTGGGAGAGTCGGAGTCGAATGGATCGAATGGGTGAAGGACAGACGATTCTTCTTGGATAAGGGCATCAAATATCTTGCGAAGAACATCTGCATGCATATCGGCGAAGGGCGAGCTCTGCGGGGCTGTAGCCGGTGGCGTATCAGTTGGTGCGTCTGAAGTAGAGGCTGACTTGTGCAAAAAGTCCAAAGCTTGGAATATGCGACTGGCAGCCATTCGACCCGTCCATTTACGCGGCGCCTTCGTCTGAGCAGACTGGGACGTTGGGGGTGGTAAGTGCTCCTCCCAAAACGACTGCTCGTCACCTACAGATAGGGGATTATCGTAACGCGCGGGCATATGTCTCATGATACAGGATACTCACAGGATGCCATGACAGATGTGTAGCTTGGCCAGCTGCTCAAATGCTGGATAAATAGTGGTGAAGAGCAGGATGATAGCTATGCAGCGAGTGGTCAACGAAAGAGCCTCATCGTGGGATATCCCCGCAATTACTATTTCAGTATGAATGGGGTGATATAGCAGCCCCGTGACTGCCCTGCACGATAGTGTATGACGCCAGCGATCAAGCACGAGATTCTGCTAATGCTTCACTCTACTCCACGACGACACAGGGACAACGCCACACTTGGGGTGAGAGTAATGCACGCGCAGAATGACCAGCTCTGGGGTTGGCCAATCAGGTGGGCCAAGGTCTGGTGAGATGAGTGGCAATGTCTTGGATTGCATTCTGTGTCGCGTCCTTACGGCGTTAGCAGGTAAAACCATGAAGTAAGCGCCACCGACACCAACACATGCAAGACATCAAACCTGAGCGCGGTCGACCACGCAGTTGGTGGTCAAAGGACAAAAGGCCAAGGCTGCGTGACGGGTGTGACATGGCCGTCACATCGCATCCATCAAATCCAGACTGCCATATGCGGCAGTTCTTATGCCTCCCGTGCTTTTGTGCAGCACCTCGCTTGACCCGCCACACACCCAGATGCATTCTTTTCAGCTCTGTCTTTCATGAACTCCCTCTTCTCCCTGTACTCTCTCTCGTCGTCGTCAGCGCCGTCGTCCGCACCCGTCAAGACCGATCCAGAATTAGACACGCAAATCCCCGCACCCACGGCTTTGGCGCCAGCACAGTCGTCCTCAAGACCGTTTACGAAAGTCTGCCGAGCCCTGGGCGAAATTGGAAGTCTGCCTCTTGATCAATTTTTGACTCGATCGTTTGGGGATAGGGATCTGAATCCGCTCGACCTTTATGGAAGACAGAGTCTCGTGGCAGAGTCTTCCGACGAAGAGGAGAGGATGGAGGTGGTGATTGGTGGTGATGGGGACGGGCACGCCGATGCGAGGCTATCTTCCATTACGGAAGAGGATCGGGACGAGGAGGCGGAAGCCTCTTTGATGGTTTTGGTGGATGACGGTGCGGATGGCGCAGATCGGGACGTAAAGGACATGGATACATCTCCGGATGGAGAGGACGAAATGGAAGTGGACGGTGAGAACGAAGCTAAATCAGCCCCAACCGGCATCTTGAGCACATACGACGGCTCCACGTTGGCTCTTACCAACCCCAACATGAACCCAAGCGTCCGGATGCAAGGGGTGGCCAGATTGCACAGGACATGCCAAAGAGCATTTGGCAACTCTGATGCTTTGAACTTTGACTTTGTGGAGGACAACGGCCCAAATAGTGAGTTAGTTCCGTTGAGGAAAATAGGAGTTGATCTCCCCGGGGTTTAGACCTGCGGAGATAACGCACTTTATTGCTTTTTTGCCTTCGGCTTGACGTTGACGACTCCTTTTTTGGTGGGTTGAGCAGGTAAACAGTGTGTCCTCACTATCACACGACCCAACGGATCTGTTCGGTCCTATAGGACGGACCCTGTATATTCGAAAAAGGGAGATGCAAAAGTGCAAGTGGTGTCGATCGCAATTGAGCGTGGCGCTCTCGACTTTATTCTCAACGGGGACTCTGATGCATTGAAAGCCAGAAAAGGGGAGCTTCTTGCACCTCTTGACACTTCTCATGGATCAGACAATTCCCGTCGGAAAGTCGAAGAGCAAGACACCTTGGATGTAAATACTGCTATTGCCGAGATTGACAAATGCTGTTTGGAGTGGCGAGCGGGGTTGGTGAAGCCTTTCTGGGTTTCGTTTTCGGACACCAAGCTAGGAACTAGTGAGTCTCGTGACCACAAAAATCTCATCTTATCTGATTGCTCTGGCAGGTTGGGGCGCAGCGATGCGCATAAAGCTCACTCCAAACTGCTACCGCGTCTACTCCACTGACACCATCCACCCCTCCTCCACCAGGGCTCGCTCCTCCTGCGCCGAACAAGCGCTCGCAGCCGGCGTTCTCGATTTCATCAAATACGGGAACGGCCAAACCCAGCCCGCGATACCATCCGACACTGATACCCCAATAGACGATGACGACATCAACGGCCCACGGAATATCATGCAGTATACCCATAGAAAGAAGTCGATGAGTTTGCAGGAGTATTATGAGACGTTGCCCCAGCCGTTTCCCGGAGTGGATGAGGACAAGACCGCGCAGGATATTAATGCGCCCGCGTGGTTGAATACGGCGCTGCAATCCGCGCGGGGGAGTAAACTTCAAGCCAGTTTCTACTATTTCTTGGATAGCATGTTCGGGTGTAAGTCTGCTCCCTCGTGTGACTCATTCTCCGCTCGTCCGGCCGTTGAAATCCCTTATTCACAGTGCACGGATGTCTCCTCCGAGTTGATCGACCGGGAGAAGTCAAATCCTACCTAGTCGACTGTCTATTCACAAAACGAGGAGACGCGAAATCAGCGGCATGTCTCCTGGCCATGTCAAGCGGCGTGGGAGAGTACATCCAGCAAGTGAAGGAAGAGACGGACAGCAAGATGGTCTTTGACAGGCGAAAGGCGAACGAGATCGTCCTATGGCTCCATGCGGAGTGTCCAAAAATCAGAGAGGGCCTGCAACCTGTTTTCGTTTTCGAAAAAGACCGAGACGGTGGGTGTTTGTTTCGCATGACTCCTATACGAGGCTAATGAACAGCTTTTGTTCGTTTTAATACTGTTCTTGTTCAGCTCATGGATGTACACTCGAGATCGACATCTCGTCTTCACCTTCAACGCCTGATCTTCGCACTTTTGTCGCTCCGGTGGAATTTCGCAGTAAAGCAGATGCTAAAGCTGCTGTTGCCTGTATCGCAGCTGAACAAGGAGTTGTCGAACTAGTTAGGTTTAGAGGGCAGACGCCTCCGGAGGGCTATATCCCTTACAGCGTCTCGAAGAGTTTGGCTTGGTCTGGCGGGACTGGAGCCGGACAGGGAACCAAGAGAAGGAAGGGCGAGGTTGACAAGGTGAATGACGGGAATATGGGCAAAGGCGACGAGAATGGAGAAGGTGACGACGGTGCGACTAGGGAGGTGGGCAAGCGGCCAAGTACGAAAAAGCAGAAACAACAGGGGGCGCAACAGAAGAAGCAGGCGGAAAATGGGGATGCTCCAAGGAAGGGGAAGAAAGGCAAATCGATTGGTGGCGATGGCCCCGCGGGCCCCGCCATGGATGCTGCTCTCGGAGGTGCGATACCTACTGGACCAGGTGGCGGGCGTGGGGGTGGACAGCAACATCAGCAGACGAGAGCCCCGCTTAAGCAGAAATATGGGCATGGACAGCCCCTTCAGCTTCAAGCCCAAGCCCAGGTTTTCCACGTCCAGAATCAACAGAACGTGCGCCTGCCACCCACTGGACCCAGGGCGCTGAAACAGCTTAAACCAACCCCGTCCAACCTACCCTACCTAAACTCGCAATATCAGCAGCCCTTCCTTCATACGCAGCCTCCTGCGCTAGCACCGCATATAAGCCCTGCTGCTTTGTCGGCCGCGATGGTTGCTGCGGCAGCGGCAGTGGCGGCTCATCAACCGTATACGCTTCCTGGTTATCCGCCCGCGGGGTATCCCGGTTATCCTCCTCCTGCCCCACAACCACAGCCCCAACATCAGCACCACCAACACCAGCTCCAAGTACCGCAGTCGCCCCACTTCCACGAACCTTACGCCCCACATTCCAATTCGTACGCCGCACAGTATCTCTCCATGCCTCCTCGCTTCGCCAACTCTAAAGCCCCAAACTCAAATTACCCGCAAAACGGCACGAGAGCCCCGGGGACTCGTCGCAGTGGCGGTTTTCCGAAACTGCTCCTTGCGGATCCGAACCCGAGAGATCTCGAGGAAGGGGAGCTGGGGGAGGAGGAAGATGGACCTCGATACCTCAACTACGGCGTTGGTGAAGACGAGGAGGACGAGGAGGAGATGATCCAGAGTTCACGAGGATCGACTCCCGCTCCGAGTCCAGATCCACCTCCGGCGATGGGCACACGACCCCCGTACAGTGCAACCGGCTTGCCTCCATCGACCTGGGCGCTCCTGGGTGGCGGTAGCCGCGGTCGTGGTGTAAGTTTAGGTGCAAGCGGAGGAGGAGGAGATGGGCACGGGCCAGGGCTGGGCAAGGCATCTCGTGCTAGTGTGAGCGTGGAAGACGTGGACGATGATGTGGAGAGGTTGAGGGAGATTGTGAGGAGGAAGAGGAGGAAGACGATTGCTGATATTCCGGGGCTGGGACATGCGGGTGGGCAGGTGGGTGGGTTGCATGCCTCGGCGAGCATGGTGAGCCATAGCGAGTCGGGGACGGGATCGGATGTGAATGGGCATGGTAATACCGCTGGGACGTGCTTTTTCTGATGAATGGCGGTGGTGGTGGGACAACGACATGTGTTTGAGCTTTCTGCGGACCGCTCAAATTTTCTCTCTTTTCTTGCATAGCTATGATTGCGAGCCCTTGCTTTTTTTCTTATCTCTGCATCTAATCTCTGTTTCGCATCCGAGTCACGGACAAGTTGACATGATGAACTAGACACTCGACCGGCAATACGCACTTGAATAGTTTGTAGTATACACGAAGAACGATTATACGATACCGTACGGAATGTGCTGTAGCCTATGAAAACCTTTCAGAGCTTTGGTCTCGGAGCTTTCTAGTTGGACAGGCTTGAATGATGCTTCACCCGGTAAGCATTTGTTGACGAAACATATTTCCAACACACATCTAGTACAGCTCAGCGCTTAGCTATTCTACAACACCCACTTCACGCTCAAGTTCTAGTGGTGACGCCAGAGATCACTGAAGAGCTTTTAACGTCAAGTCAGTACAGCTACTTCACACTCAAACAAACGATGCATCGGACTTACTAGTGGTCCAGGTAAATGACCCCTGCGCAATAAACGCCTCGGGCGGTTTAACACCCGCAGCCGTGCGACCACGAACAAGGGCAACTGTCCTGCCCTCCTTATCACTAAACCTTATAATCAGGTACTCCCCATAAGGACGCAAAACAAACGAATCCGTATTATTCGTCACATCGTCCCAACTGACAAAGGAGATTTTCCCTCTGAAATCAAAAGCGTGTTGAGGGCGCGGCTCGGCGTGGCCAAATCCACGGCCAGAGATGTTGGGTTGGTTGGAGCTCGGGGGTGCGGCTAGATTGAGCCAGATGAACGGGGAGGGTATGTCCTGGCTGAGGGGGAGGACGGGGACGACGGACCCCTCGATGGGGTATATCTGGTGGGCGGGAGGAATGCCGAGGACGTGGCGCTCGAGGTCCTCGACGTTCTTGACGAATTCGTCGTATTTGGATTGGCCTCCGAGGTTGTCGTAGGCCGCTTTGATTTCGTCTTCACTGTGAACGGGGTGAGTCGCGGTTTAGGATGTGCTAGAGGGTAAGAGCTTACGATGGGAGGGTTGCCTGGAGACGGAGCGGCAGGTTAGCGAAGTGGAGAGGTGGGGCTGTGGTTGAGGCTTACTGGGGCCATTTTGATTGATGAAGTAGTGGTCACTGACGAGTAGTTGCTCAATAGCCAACTGAGGAGCAGTGCACCAAAACGTGTCGGTATTTATACGATTCTGAGTACTCTGTTCATTAAAATTCACCAGTCCCTAGAGGAGGTTATGGAACATTGCGTGACTATCGAGAACACTTTGTAAATAGTGAAGAACGAGACAAAGTCAAGTGGTACAATGCCGAGCCTACGAAGGCAAGAAGACACCCCAATCGGTATGCTCACATGAGAGGTCAACTAGTCTGGATCGCGGACAGCCTCACCTCCAATCGACATTTTGTAGTCAAATTTCTCAAAGTCGTGTCATGCTTGCGTGATAGTGTTGTATTCTTGTCAAGCTATTTTGTTGAGTGACATGCTGTAGACATTGTGAATGGAACAGGGTGCACTCACGAGGCAAGACCAGTATTCAAATCTCAAGCACATGCGGTGGCAGAAGAACCCCGAGTACTGAGTTAGGAAGCTCCAGGACATCACCCTCCCAGTCACTCCCTGACGGTGGTACCGCTTGACCAACAAGAACTTTTCCCGAAGTCAACTTTTTGCGAGGTTCTCGACAATTCTAAGTGTGGTGCAAAGCAATGAAGCCGCGTGCATGAGCGAGATGCAGGGATGACCTAACTAGAAGAGCTAAAAATCGATGAATCGAGATCAATCTTAGGTGAGCGAATACAGACAGACGAAGGCGATGACTATGCTCCTAATATCCCCTGAGCTCAAGGCCGGATCTGTCAATTGGTATTTAGCTCCTGTCAAAACCCATTTGGGGTATGAAGACTTTAAATCAAGTTTTCCCTTCACCTATTGAAGTTTGACTGTGGAACTGATATCGACCTCAACAACCTTGCTAGAGAGACCTTGTACGATATCCAGGCCCTATATTATGCTGCGCTCTCCCGTTGACCCTCATGAGATCTCCAAGGCTCGGTCGATACACGCCCGAGCCCCGAAAGCAGCCCTGAGGTTCTGCAATCAGACACCCAAATTGGATTGAATCGTTCTCGATCTAACTCCACTATGTCAGGCCTAAAAAGTCGTTCTATCTTTTTGGATATCTGGGTGACCCAATGCAGTTTGTGTGCCGCCGGAACTTGGAAATTGCTAGTATTTATGCCAATTAATGGATGCGCTCAGCTGATGCCACTTCTATCATGCAGATCACTCCATAATTTAATTTTTTTGTATCTAAATAGCTCAGAAAGGTTTACCTCGATACATAGGACCTCAAATTCACTCGGCGGGTATCGCATTCACCAGCGGCTATATTTTCACATCTCAAACGTGAGCGCAATACAGACAAGCACTTTCGCAACGAAATTTCCTTTACTACAATCCAACACTAGCGAAATACCAACAGCCCACTTCCCGTTGGGACATCCTATGGCCTTCAAGAGGCTTCGGCGTAAAGTCAGCACCACAGCCCTGCACAATAAAATATCCGACTTACTCCAATTGAAGCTTCCCCCAGCAGCAACAGGCTGAGGTGGTAAAACGCCACCAGACGGGTGAGCAAGGATAACTCCAACGGGCGCACCAGACTCGTCGCGGAACCTAACGATGACAAAATTCCCAAAATAATGCAGCGCGAAATTGTCGCGAGCGGCGGACAAGGCTTCCCAGCTGCTAAAGTAGAGATTCCCTTGAAAGTCAAAGGCGCTTTGGAGCTTTGGCCTCGACCAGCCGAATCCGCGGCCGGCGTGCCTGTTGTTGTTGTTCGGGTCGAGGGTGCTCACGTTGAGCCAGATGAGGGGGGTTTCGATGTTGACCCGGAGGGAGAGCACGGCGGGGGCGACGGAGCCCTCGACGGGGACCTTTTGGAAGGCGGGGGGGATGCCGTGGATTTGGCGCTCGAGTTCTTCGGTGTTGTTGACGAATCTGTCGTATTGAGAGTCTCCGCCGAGCTCGTGGTGAGCGCGTTGGAATTCGTCTTGGCTGTGCAATGGGCGGTCAGTCATGTGTGGTGTGGGATAGTGTTATACCGTACGATGGGACGTTTGCCTGGAGGGTAGAGGGAAAGGTGTTAGTGATTCTGAAGAGTAAAGAGTAGGGGAATGGGTTACAGGAGCCATTTAGCTTAATGTGTTCGCAAATGAGAAGTTGTTGGTAGTCAACTGAAGGAAAAGACATGAGTACGTGCCACTATTTATACCGTAGGAGACAGCTAGTCCATGAGTATATGGCCAGCCGTGGATAAAGCACACGGAATATTGCGTGATTGACAATCATGTATGGTGAATGTTGGAGAATGACCTACAATGAGAAATGGGCTCGTCAGGTAGCGTGCCTACGCGGGAAACTCAACTCTTCAAACTATACATAGTTCAGGGTCCAACTCTAGAACAAGGACATTACGGGCAATTGTATGCTTTGCCTAATGCTTGCGTGATGATGTCGCACTCATTTAACTGACGACAATCCTAGACATCGATAGAGGAAGAGAATTGTGGTTATGCAAAAAACCTGAATTGCGAGTTGAAACCACTTTGCAGGCCTAGGCCCTCAGATACGCCGAAGAGGGTATAGCTGCCTTGGAATACTTGATGCCATTTAGCGCCAGCAGCCTTGGACACTGAATTGACGCCTGTCATGATCGTCGCTGGTGAAAAGCGGAACTAGCAGGGTTCTATCAGATGCATAGAACCAGCACTCTAGACCAAGAGCCCACCCTTTCGTTGCATTGTATCTTCGTGATTGATTTTACCAGTGCAATTGGCAATAAATAATCCTTCCTATTCGGCGCTTTGAGACCTATTCTGCGTACAATGAGAACCGAAGAAAGCCGACGCAGCGCTTCAGAAGCTCGGGCAAGAAGCACAGGTATGGTTGCTGTGCATTAGTCTTGGCTAAGGAGACAACGCATTCAACGTGCGTTGGAGTGCAAAACGGCTGTCGTTAAGATGCATTCTGGGTTGACGATCTGGTCCATGGAGCGCCACACCGAGAATACCAAATATGTAAAGCAGGGTACAGCAGGGTACGCCAAAGGGTTGTCTCAACAACCCTCCCAGTCTCCCTTGCCGTGCTGTAGAGCACCAAAATCGCAGCTCGCCACACTAGCACATAACCTTGATTGTGGCGGTACCTTTACCCCACACCCCAATCCAGCTCCGATGTGGGGTAGCGGAACAAACGGACGGGGTGCCGGATCCAAACAGGTCCTCATCCGGCGCCGAAAAGAATTAAAACTCCGGCGATATTTTCAGGACTCCATGTGGCATCATCTTGATATCATCTGTTCGAGCGTTACCCCGCAGTTTCGTTTCTACAGCCCTTTTACAGCTTTTTCGCCCCTGTTGCTGTCTCTTTCCCGCGACGTTTTGCCTGGTATAAAAAGCTGTTGACGATCCTGTTGGAGTCTTGGACGCACGTGCTGTAACTTGAAGAACGGACGAAAGGAAAGGGAACAAGAAAAGTGCCTTTTAAGAAAACGGCAAATCACCGCACGAACTTGAAGTCTATACCCCCATTATCTCAACCAATTCAACATCCCGCTCTGCTTCCATCGGTTACTCCAACCTTACGTGTCACTTACACTCTACCTTAAAAACGTGTTCGCTCTGCAACCCCCAACCCCGACAATCACCAACACGACGACTCCAACCTGAACGCCGCTGTCAAGCTCAAGCTTACCTTACCTCTGAAACACCAGTATGGCCGCCAACGGACATGAGTCGCCTCTAAGGGCTCTCTACGAAAAACAAGGATTCGTTATTATCCCAAACCTCCTCCCAGAGGACCTCCTCGCAGAACTCGAAGAAGCCTGCGATAGGATTGTGACTCGAACTCGAGAGGGCAAATGGCCGTACAAGAGGACCGTAGGGAAGCAATTTCCACCCTGGAACGACGAGGACGAGGACGTGTGGGGTGTCCAACACATCATGCACCACGAGCTCGGGGAGAAGAGTTTCCTGAGGTACTACACCAGCATGGCTATCACTGAAGCAGCGAGGGAGTTGCTAGGGTGTGCCGAAGAAGATTTGCAGATGGGTGAGTTGGGTGGTCCACGTTTGATCCGTTTCTACAGCTCTTTCGGCGTTTTTTCATCGGCGTCTCTGGTTGTATCTTTGTCTCTCTCTGCTTTCGTTCCTGTCGTTCCTTTTTTTTATTGTTGTGTTGAGTGCTGATTTTGGTGTGTGCTGTGGATTGGTGATGACGCGTAGAGTTGTTGAACCTGCTCATCAATCCCGCTAGGAAACACTTTGCGTTGAGGTGGCACAGGGATGATATCGGGGAGAAGGCCACCGAGGAAGAAGAAAGAGAGGCCCTAAGCAAGTGGCGCTATGGTGTAAGTATAGTATCCATTCTACACCCCATTGTTTTTGAACTTCGCGATAGGTACAATGGAACACGTATGTCGTACCAAGTGGCGCACAGGGGAACTAACAACCAAGCCCATATCGAATAGCGCATTGTACAGAGACGACTGCCTTTACATCGTCCCAGGATCGCACAAGGAGCCTAGGACACCAGAGCAGAGGGCCCTTTCAGAGACGATGGCACCACCTGAAGACCCTGCCAGCATGCCTGGTTCCATGCAACTCGTCCTTCACCGTAAGCCCTCTGATTTTCCTACAGACGGCATACGCTGAGAGAACCTTGACCACTCACAGCCGGCGAGACTGTGTTCTACAACTCCAACATCCTCCACTGTGCCGTCTACAACGCACGAAACAAGCGCGCCACGTTGCACGGAACGCTCGGAAACACAAAGGGCGGTTCTGTAAGGGCTAGGAACATCCTGCAACACGACTTGCAGTGGATGAAGGAGGAAAGGTTCAGAAAGTGGCTGGACGAAAAGTCGAGGAACATGCTGGACAGGTTGCTGAAGATGCAGGAAGAGAACCCCAACGTCGGGTATTCCTTGCAGAGTTGAAGAAGGTGACTGGAACTGAGCACTGAACGATGAAATGACGAGCATCGCCTGTCAACCAGGTCGCTCACTTGTAGCAATACCCATATTTTTAACATTTTCCCCCCATCTACGCACCTTTTATCTTTCCTTCGATTGTGACCCTCGTTCTTGACACTTTTCTCTTGCAAGTCCATCGTGCATCCTTCAACTACTAGTGGACAACGTACGCCCGCACGGTCGTACCTTGTCTATGGAAGTTTCTGGCGGTGCACCTTGTACTCCTCTCTCTTCTCTTTCTCCATCTTGATGTCAACTTGCAATATAAACGGATTTTGGATTTTTTTGCGACCTGGACGCGTGGCACATTGATTCTAAGCCAGTATGCACATCACGGTTGGCGGGGTTGACGCCACGTGTCACAACTCAAATGTCACGCGTTATGACTCGGATGGCAATCGGTCGAGGGAGTACTTTGGCTCCTTGATCTCTACACTCCTTGCATCCTACCTCTCACACACACCTCGTTGGTTGCTGGGTTTTCAAAGAATAGCAAACCATGTCTCAGGAAGAGGAAGATGTCAAGCCAAAGATCAACTTGAACATCAGCCATAATGGAGTCCGTGAGTGCTTGCTTGGCTCGTGTGCGTTCGTGAGTGAGTGGTGCTTACGTGCCGTGTCGGATGTTGGTCTTTTTTGTTGCCCCCTTTTTTGGGTGGACGCGATGGTGTGGAATGGAACGAATGGACACACTTTATGGTGGGATCGTGGTGCGGTGGGCGTCGTCGGGCTGTCTTTCTGTCGTTGGATTTCCCCGGCGCTGGGATCGTGTGTTGCCGTTTTTGTTTGGCTGTCGCGTCGTGTCGGTTGCGTGATGTGCGCCCTTTGCGCTTCGTGTCGGGTTTGATGGCGCTTGGGGGTGAATGGGGATGGCTGTCGATAGAGATCACGGTGAAAGTCAAGGCGAACATGAAGTTTGCAAAGATATTCGAGGCTGCTGAGGTGTGTCTCTGCGTCTTCCAGCTAGTTGCGAGTGGAATCTGACTGATAATTATCTACTTGTTTTATCGCTGTTTCGGTGGATGTAGAAACGGTTTGAGAAGGATCCGGGTAGGCTCAAGTCGTTCGTTCACTTTGAATTACCTCGTTGATATCGTCTCTCGTTTCTTCAATCTGCTCTTTGAACATCACCCAAATGTAAACGGAACCGTTCCCCGACGACACCTTCAAACGCACATACAATCACATGATATGACTCAACACTCTCGGTTTTCGCGATGTTTAGGAACGCTGAGATTTACGTATGACGGAAATCGAATACAGAAGGAGGATACACCTGCTTCGGTAAGTGCTTGAGTTCCCTTCTTCCTTTCTACGCTCGTAATTGGGATCTCATCGCTTTCGTCTCTTTTTTTGGTTCTTCCCCCTATCATTCCTTATTCGCGGAACTCATCGGTTTTATTTTGGAATCCCAGCTTGGAATGGAAGATGGGGACGTGATAGACGCTTTCTTAGGACAGGTAAGCGCGCTTATGTCCACAATTAGCCAACGATGCTCACGCGCCTCGTGCAGGTTGGAGGAGGCGCATTACCGCAATTGTCTATATAACAACCTGCATATTTTCACATAATCGGATGCATGATGGAGCCTACAGAATTAAAGCAGAATATAGTACTTCCCGTTTGTATCCTTCCTAATATTCTCTAAAATGTTCACTTGTGATTTGTTGGGGCGTCTTGACGATGTGAGTAGTGCTACAGCTGTAATGCAATGTAATGCGTGTTGATCCATTATCGAATTTTGTCTGCAGTTGTGTGTTCGATGGGGGATTACTCCCAGGCTTCGGTCTTCGAATTAAACAATTCGGGGCCATGGTAGGTTAAGGATTTGCCAAAAGTCAAAAGAAAAGACCGATGACAAACTTAGCGGTTGGAAAATCGTTGAAGTTGTGAATCAATGGGTCTTCTCTCGTATTCGGACATAACGCTGCGCTTTTAAAAGGCTAATGCGATGGAAGCTTGATGTAAGATATCGGGGCGCATATCACTTGTTGCTGTCCTGCGTCTTGTTGTCTGTCCCAACGCCTCATTGAGGTGAGTAGTATCATTGCCACGATCTGGCAGAATATTCAAAGCTGATGGTGACCAAGCCCTTTACAGAAGTTCTTCGCACTGATTTTATATTCCCACCCAATATCGCTCATTCGTTCCCGGACTTCGAGGCATACCATCCGCAGGGATCATAACGGATTAAGAATGTACCAAAGTCCGCAAATGAACTCTGAACCAGCACAGTTGGAGATGCCGTTTCAATTTGCAAATTAGGTCTTCTCCCGTGTCCGGGCATAACGCCGTGCTCTTTCAAACTTTAACGTGTTGTGTTGCGTCGGAAGGTCGATACTATTCGGTTCAGTCTTTTCATGCACCCTCGATGCGCTCGTAGGGTGCTTCATTTATCCATAGGCCGGTGTGGAGATCTGGGAAAGAATCTCTTGAGCTTGTTTCTGAACCCAGTCCTTTTTCCGCGCCATTATTGAACCTGATGGGTAAGAAGAGAAAGCTCGAAGTTGTTGTAACATATGGGAGAAAAAGTGAGCGATCATTCCCTCGTTCTATTGTCTGGTTGCTTATGCACTTCTGTCTGATGCGAGCAGGTGTGAGGGTTAGACTGAGGGGGAATAGATCATTGTGCACCGTCATGGAGAGTGTTGCAGTTGAGCGCTTCCCTTTGGTTTCTTGGCTGTATCCTGGCTCACCGAGGCGTAACGTCCACAGGATTACCTGGGAATAGATCTCAGTGAGCTATAACCCGTATCACAATGCACGGCATGTCGGATAACCGCTTTTTCTCCTTGGTACCACAACCACTCGCGGCTTGGCTATGAAGGTGAACTCAGGTTTAGCTACAATGGACAACGAATACGAGGTTTACCTGATGAAACACCTGATACGGTAAGCCGGTCGTTCCATGCCTGTGCCACACTGCCTCTTATAATCCATCATTCTATCGGTTTTGGAAATCGTCATGACTTGGGTATGCCAGCTGGGAATGGAGGACGAAGACGAGATTGAAGTGTTCATAGAACAGGTAGGCGCTGATAATCGTCCGTGTTGACCCCATGATCAGATATTGCGAGGCGCCTTTTTGTTTCCTCTAGGTTGGTGGCTGTCGGGTGTGACAAGATGAAGTTTGTGGACGCCCTCACCGGTCTTTGACGTCACACTCTTCTCGCTAGCTCATGGAAATACGGCTAAGGACACTTGATTTGTAGTGGTGTTTCAATCTGTAATCTCAGGCTCAGCAGTTTTTCTCGGTATAGGGCTTATGCATGGAATGCTAGGTACTAGTATGAGGAGCCCTATGCACGGGGGGTAAGCACAACTTATTCCTGTCAAAGGGAAAGAATAAGCGGACTGCTCGAAACCGGGTCCTCTTACGTACGCCAAGCCAAAGAAAAGAAGTTCTCCATTCCACCTTCTCAAAATAAAAGAACAATACGGCACGCGATAAAGACGATTATCACTGAGGGCACGCCGAGTGCTATTGACGTCGTGGGTACATGGGAACATACGTGACACCGTGGGGCCCTCGCGACGGTCCCAGGATAAACCAAGAGCAAGAATAGAACAATAGTCGACTATTATGGGCATGGTTATCTTCGAGCCTTATGGCCATCATTACGATCACGAGGCCTTGAGGGGTTATTATTGCGCCTACTGGATGTGGATCCTCGATTGGCAAGGCCCCTTTTGGAGACAAATAGCTTGTGCTCCACTTGAACCTCAAAGGGCCATGACGGTTACAGATGCTGACTTACTTGGATGGAAGCACGGTTGGGATGCGATTTGCATATAAGGATGGGGTGTACTGAGAGAGGATGTCCACAACTTGCAGGCCTAGGGACTTGAGAATCGCACGTTGAGTGCCTCTAGATTATTACTCCTTTATTGCATATTATCACACGAGATGGCCATTTGCCTGCAGACTCAAGCCTCGCTAGGTAAGAACTCCACCATCCTCAATCGTGATCGTCACTAATCTCTCGAATCAAGACCAGGCTAAACCTCTATCACAAACCACTTCCACCTCTACACCAGACTCGAGCCCGAGCGGCCAACTCCCAGACGACCTCGAAAGCCAAGCCGTCTTCTACTCCATCCTCTGTGCCAACGAGCCCACATACGAGCTCCCAATCGACCTCTCCCCCGAGGTCCTCAAACGAATCAAAGTGCTGATACACGAGAACAAAAACGAGCTCCTTTATTGCTTGAGCAAGATCGATCCCGCTACGAGCACGGGACCGCCGGAGGGGATGTCGTATGAGGAGTGGAAGGAGAAGCAGGAGATATTTATTGCGGCGAGAGAGTATTGGCAGGATCAGGACCTGGATTGGGCGGGTGTTGGGTGTTGAGGCACTCACCGGCGTGTTTTCGAGATACTCGGTCGCTGGTGATGCTGGATGTACGCCAACGCCGTTGGTGATTGTGAATAGGACTCGGAATATTCGACATTCTTTGACCTGTTGTATAACTTACGATATTTTTGTAGAGTCGTGTCTTTACTTCTGGAAAGTTGAGCACGTGTAGCGGTACGACTAATAACTAATCAGTATGGCAGTAACGAAAAGTAAACCCAATCAGGGCCTTGAGAGAAGCATTAGTATGTATAACTATCTAAGCGTCAATGCCGCGGCAGACCAACACCATCAATGCTCGCACAACGAAATCTCCACATCCTCAAAGCACTCGCCCTGATAAACCACAAACCTCCTCCTCTCCTCCATCAACTCCAACCTCATCCTCTTCGCCTCCGTCATCCCAATCGGAAACTCCTTCCCGCTCTCCTCATCAACCATCGTCTCAACGCCCCTGCCCACCTTCTTCCTCCACCAATCCTTCCTCTGACAAGGCACATTCGCCGTACTCACAATCTTCACATTCGGGTCCACGAGGAATAACGCCAGGATCTTTCTATGCCCAGGTCTAGTCGCATCGGCGAGCTTGAACGGCTGAACCTGGTGCTGCAGGACGTTGGGGAACGTGACGAGTCGGCCTTCGCGCGCTTCGACAGAGCCGATCGGCTGGACGCCTGGTTCCTCGTTTTCCATCCCGTAGACGACCGGAAGCCAATCGTGGTCATCTTGGATGTACTCCATCATCACCAGGGCCTCGGCGTCCAGCTGTTGGCGGAAGGCGAGGCGGCTCGGGGTGATGTTGTCGTTGTCGTAGTAGTAGAGCGCGGTTGCGACGATGTGTTCGTTCTGGTGACGTGAGCGGATGGGTGCGCAGGAGGGGGGATTCTTACCGATTGTCCTTCGATGTGCCAGGTTCCGCCTTCGTATTCCCGTTTCTCGGGCGTCAGGTGGATGTTTGCTAGCTTGACGATGACTTGGATGTCTTTGAAATCCTTCACCAAGTCTACTTCCTTCTCTTTTTTTTGTGGTTTGGGATCCACCCAGACTGGTGCATCAGGGATAATAACTAGACTTTTACCGCTTTCATTGCTTTCTTCACTTTCTTCAATTTCGTCAATTTCATCAGGGTAATTAGTATAGCCTGGACCAGTGTACTTAATCCGAGGAACGGAGATTTCTGCAGTCTTTCTGTGTTCTACTTCTGTTAATGTTCTGTTCCATAGTGGGACGGATTTGGCGATGAAATCTTCGATGATGCCGTATAAGCCCTGGTGGATCTCTGGATGCAGGTTGTTGATGTAAGACGTTATTCTATTACAACTTGAACGTGTGGGAACGGTTGGGTTAACGAATGAACACATACTTGGCTTTTATCCCTTCCTTTCCCCGTGCAAGCTTGACCTCACACGGCAACCACTGGAACCTCTTACTATACGACTTATCTAATTCCTTAGGAGGAATTGGAACGACTTTTGCCTCCCCACATTGCGTTATACAGTCCTCCAGCGTCGTCAGGCTGTCCCCAAGAACCCTTGTCCTCCCATACACCAACGGAAACAAAGACGGGTGCACCAGGTCGAGTACTTTTCGATCGGACCCTGGGTGCCAGTCCTTCCTTCTCTCCGGGATGTCCTCAAGTGCTCGAACCGCATCACGAAGTCGCGCTTTGAGCTCCGGGTCGACCGCCGTGTCGGATTTGATGACCCCTCCGTTGAGGACGCTGATGTAGCCGGTTTTGGAGAACCGCCTGGAGCGGTGCTTGAGCTCGTTGAGACACCACTCAAACATCGATGGGGTGACGTCGCCGTCGCTTGTCTCAGTCCCCAGCTCTTGCTTCCACTTTTCGACGATTTTGTTATCGAATATCTGGATGAGATGCGTTAACGAGGTGAAGCCCTGGGATTGAGATTACACGCACCTTCTTATCCCAGTCCGGTTTGTCTGTTATCGCATCCATTATTTTTAGCATCGTGATTTCTCTCAAAACTAACGCGTCGAACCTATAGAAAGGTAAAGCGCCCACGAAAATAGCTTAATTGTAAGGATCATGAAGCGCGGGTGCAACGTACTCGGCTCTACGACTCATGGACGTGATATCATGGGCGCTGGGGAATGTTTTCGACGGCTCGTAGTCTAGGGGTAGACCAAAGCCAGGGCGCGCTATGGATTTTGTTTTTCGCTGGGATTTCGCGTTACTACGGGTTGCAGAGGACCCCTTGGGTGTGGCCATCCTTGCAATGGGACTGGCATGATAAGGCCGTAAGGGAATATGTCTGACATTTGGCTGCTTCGATAATGCAGGAAATACACGAGGTTATCCAGCCATCTTAACTCTAGCGATCGTGACGCGACTTCACCTTCAGAAAACGCGACCAAGCCATCGTTGGTTCACAGCTATATTTGGTATCGAGGCGGGCGCCGAGCGGAATGTCTTCTGTTATCAGGCAGATTGTGCAGACACGGTATTTGTAGTGTGGTTATTCCAATGAGCAAATACCACCTTCAATCCGTTGTGATAACTATCACCCTAGACAGGGATGCAGAGCAAGACGAGGGATTATCGTGACGTGACCGAGGAGTCGTGATCACCTACGATGACCCTGCAAAGTGCACAGGAAAATACTGAGCACACCCAGAGAGTAAGCACCAAGACGCTTTGGTTGGGCGTCGACTGAGGGTGTCGCTACTTTGCTGGATTTTTTGCCGCAAAAGCATGGCAGCTTGGAGCGCACACTACGGAGGTTTGGTGAAGTGCAAGCGCGGTGAACTCTATTTCCAGAAATGGCAACTCCCTCCACCACGCCACATGCCGCTGAACACTTCCCCACAACCACCACCGCATATGCAATATTGGCGACGAGGAACTGGAGTATGACAACGGACTCAGCATACAAGAGACGCCTCCGTGGCTGGCTAAGCTATGCCATTGCCAGGTGAGTATCGCTGCTCGACACCACCCACAGCAGACCTGGCTTACTCACGCAGCTCTTCATAACTCCACATATGCCACTTCCTTGGTTAGCGAAGCATTCGTCATCGTCTCTGTGACGCTCTTCCTACCAATATGCTTGGAACAATTCGCGAGAGACAACGGGTTCTTGTTGCCAGACAAGACGGAGCCTTGTGTACCGGTTTCGATTGGCGGTCCTGGGGATAAGGACATGCAGTCTGCGAGCGGCGATAATTCTGCGAGATGTGTGGTGAAACTGGGGTGGTGGTGGGTTGATAGCGCGAGTTTCAGGTGTGTCGGTTTGTCCGTTGACGCTGACAGGCGAATACTGAGGACGATGCGAAACTACAGTCTATACGTGTACTCGATATCCGTGGCGTTGCAAGCGCTAACAGTGATATCTATGGGAGGCGTTGCAGACTATCGTAAGTACTGCTATTCCGCGCGCTGCAGCCCGTTGCCGACCCTCTGTAGCACCCTTTCGCAAACGATTACTTCTCGGCTTCGCCACAATGGGCTTCACCGCCGCAATCCTATTCCTAATCCTACCATCCACCTCCCCCGTCTGGTTTCTCTCTGCGCTTTTCGCGATCACAGCCAACGTCGGATTCGGAGCCTCCTTCGTCGCCATGAACGCCTTCCTTCCATCCCTCGCCAAAGACGCGCCAGAGGTGAAAGCCATCACGACCGAGATCCGGGACGCTCGCGAAGCTGAATTCGCCAGCGACCCCCGCAGCGCGCTCGGTGAAGAAGCCGGGAACGGCCATTCTCAAGACGACCTGGAGGGCGGGAACAACCCACACCTCAATGGCCACTCCAATGGCAGATCACTCGCCGAGGGCGAAACCGACTCCGACACGCTCGCCCCTCTCATTCAACGCGATTCCTCCCCGGAGGTGATATCCCTCAAGAAGCGATACGACGAAGAGCTGTCCAGGGCGACATCAAGGATATCCTCCTTGGGCGTAGCTCTAGGGTACGGTGCAGGGATTCTCATGGCCATCGTGTCGTTGGTGCCCGTGACAAAGTTGCACGGCTCGACGTTCTCCTTGAGGCTGGCTATCGGGCTGAGCGGGGTGTGGTGGGCGCTTTGGACTATACCCGCCGCTATATGGTTGCCTGGTGGTAGAGGCGGCAATGGCTGGGTCAGCAGCAACGGGGATGGCGGGTTCAGCGTCAAGGCCGAGGTTGTGGCCGCTTGGAAGAAGCTGGGAGGGATGCTCTGGTGGTCCGAGATTGTGAGGCTGAGGAACACGTTCAAGTTCCTCGCGGCTTGGTTTTTGCTCTCGGATGGTACGTGAACGACTGTGCAACCGCTTGTGCCACTTTTCTCATAGTATATGCTGCGTAGGGTTCACCACTATCACCTCGACGGCGCTTCTGTTCGCCAAGACGACGCTCAACATGCCTTCCCCGTCCCTGCTGCTTATCGGAATCCTGACACCCCTTTCTGGCGTCACAGGATCCCTCGCCTGGCCGTACCTCCAAAAACGCTACAAATGGTCCAACCTGAAAATCCTCACCATCCTCGTCGTGATGATCTCCATGGTGCCCATCTACGGCTGTCTCGGGTTCCTGCCCATCTTCCAGGGCGCGCTCAAGTTTGGCGGGCTGACGACGCCGGGGGAGATGTATGTCTTGGCGGTGTACTTTGGTGAGTGGTGGTGTTGGGCTACGGACGCGATTGCTGCGCGTCTGTGGTGGTGGGTTGGCTGATGCGTGTTTGGCTAGGTTCTTTGTATGGCGCATTTCAAGGCTATGCGAGGGCTTTCTATGCGGAGCTGTTGCCCCCTGGCGAGGAGGCTCGGTGGTAAGTGCTTTGTCTCGTACTCCAAAAGTACTGCTTCAGCCACTCATGCTGTTCTTTTTCCCGTCCTTTCTGACACTAGGTTTGGTTTATTCTCAGTCACAGACAAGGTGAGCCACCCCCTTCGTTAAATCACTCGCATACTAAACCCATCCTCTTATCTAGTCGAGCTCGTTCCTTGGCCCTCTTGTGGTCGGAGTGATAGCGGACCTGACGGGGAATATCCGCTACGCATTCTTTTTCTTGGCCTTTATGATCTGGTTGGCAGTACCGATTTTGAGTAATGTGGATGTTGAGGGGGGGAGAAAGGATGCCAGGGCTTATGTAGGGGAGACGAATTGAGTTGTGAAGGGTGTTGAGTAGGTCAAGGTCTGTGATTGTACCATGTCGACGCTGGAGGGTGTTATTATCTTTTGCTAATTAACTAGATTGAGAATGAATGCAGTTATGATCGCAAGCCCGTCCCATTCGTTCTTGTGCGTGTATGTGAGAACCCGAGTAGGTTGCTCTGCTTCCTCCAGCTGGGAGAAGGATTACGCACGTTCTACTGACGATCAACGACCTCGGGCCGTCGTACAAGTGGAGTGCAAAGTGTCATGGTACCACATACCACCCATGCGCGACACATGTACAGTGCGGTTTCGGTCCGAACATTGAAGACGTGAAGGCACATCCCCAGCCTTTATTGCTTGGTCCGTATCCTTACGGAGCTACAACGGAACAGATGGGTGTGGGGAAGACGAGATACAGTCCAAATCCCGGTGCGTATGACCTTGTCCGCCATTATATAGCTTTTAAATGCGGAGGCCCGCATAATATGCATTGTTCCAGACTCAGGATGGAATTGAAGAAAGGGTTCTTCGGACCGCGGGGCCTTGCGTAGCTTCGGTTTTACCTGACGAGGATGGGATATTGCGAGTGCACTTCTTTGAAAGCGAAAGGACTTCTTTGATCGGTTTTTCCGCACTTATCTGTTGCGAGTTTTTAGGTGGATTTTGCAGTGACGATAGTCTGGAGAGGCTTTGTTGCACCCGTGCACGGACTGGTTGTCCACGAAAAGCACGATGGATCGAAGTCGAAAGGACGATAGTGATTGCATTTCAGTCCAGTCCACGTAGCGCGGTGGTCACAGTGTCTTCCCGTTGAAAGTCCCCCACACATCCGAAAATTCTCCAGTGGTCATAAGAACCGCTATGCCCGACGTAGAATGGCCTCGTGATATTGCGCGCTTAGGAGCCTTATAATTCGTCGAGATTTGGGATAGATGAATTTACGAGCCCTGTGCCTCCCTTCCCACACACACTCTCGCTCGAACGATGCGACGAGCGTTGTTCACCATCGCCGCGCTTTACGCCGCCCTCCAGGGAGCGCTAGCCATTGGCCAAGGCACCTGCGTCAAATTCAAATCCGAAGCCGGAACCTTCCCCATCGTCGATGGAGGGAAAGCGACTCCCATCCTCATCTCCCCGGACGACTGGCCCGGCGTCCACCGCGCCGCATTCGACTTTGTGGCGGACATTGAGAGGGTGACGAGCCAGAAGCCGTCGCTGACGAACTATACCGCCACGCCTGCGAGTCCACGGGCACCTTCTGTTATCATCGTCGGCACGCTTGGGAGGTCGTCGCTTGTTGATCAAGTTGTGAATGCCACGAACTTGGATGTGTCGGGTATACGAGGCAAATGGGAGGCGTTTGTGTCGAAGCAGGTGGCTGACCCGCTTCCCGGAGTTAGCAGTGCATATGTCATTATCGGAGCTGATAAAAGAGGAACGATTTATGGTCTATATGACCATTCAGAACAGTTTGGTGAGTACCCGGATATCGGTCCGTTGGGTGGTTATTGAATTGCTGATGACGGATATAGGTGTATCCCCTTGGTACTGGTGAGTTTGAATCTCCCGTTCGCTTTATAACCCCATTCCGTATCTTTCTTCGGGATAAAATCCGCTATTGCGGCCATTTGCCACTATTCTTTCCTGTTGTGTGCTGGCAGTATCAATTAACCGACGGACCGGCCTCTGCTTCTAGGTGGGCAGATGTACCGACCACTAAGCAATCCTCGGTCTTTGTGACGTCTTCTGGATGTGCACACGGGTCGCCGACGGTCAAGTATCGCGGTATCTTCCTCAATGACGAACAGCCGGCATTGCAGAGCTGGGCTCAAGAGAAGTTTACGAACGGGACTGGGCCGGCGTTCAACAGATACTTCTATACGACGCTCTTTGAGCTGCTGTTGAGATTGAAGGCGAACTACCTGTGGCCTGGTAGGTTGAGTTTTTTGCTACTGTGAAAGTGGATGCGTACTTATGGATGTGCGGACGTTTAGCTATGTGGGGCAGTGCTTTTGGTACGGATGATAGCCAAAATCAATTCCTCGCCGATTATTATGGCGTGGTTATGGGTACCAGGTGTGCATTATATTCGTGTGGAGTGTATTTCTTCTTATACGAGTTGTTTTTTAGTCACCAGGAGCCTATGATGCGATCAACCCCCAACGAGTTCAGCCAATTCGGAAGTGGACCATGGGATTACACTACCAATAACGAGACGATCAAAAAGTACTGGAGAGACGGCGCTAGGCGTGCTAGGAACTTTGAGTCGATATATACGCTTGGAATGAGAGGATTTGGAGACCGTAAGAGCCCATATCCATTCTGACGGGTATGCACCGCTCAATGATTATTTTAGTGCCACTATCCGAAGAAACCAACATTGCACTTCTTGAGCAGGTCATTGAGGATCAGACAGACATCCTGGAGGAAGTATACCAAGGTGTTGAAGTCAAAGATATTCCGCAACTTTGGGCGCTCTGTAAGTAGTGGAGTGGACTGCCATTGGTGTTGAATGTTTTGTCTGATAAAATCCCATTCAGACAAAGAAGTTGAAGGCTACTATGAAGACGGCATGCGCGTGCCAGACTATGTGACATTGCTCTGGGCAGATGACAAGTACGTTCGTTCTTCAGTACACTTACGGAGTGTCAGGAGGTGACAATTCATTCGAAGTTGGGGCAATGTCCGGCGGTTCCCTCTTACGTCTGAGCGCAATCGTACAGGTGGTGCAGGCGTCTATTACCATGTGCGTGTCTATTTCTCCATAATTCGTTGAGCGCTTACCAACTTTTCTTCAGTACGACTACGTACGTAACAGATCACATACAGGGTTCGAACTCTTGATACTTATGGTGTTGTATAGGTTGGTGATCCGCGGAACTACAAATGGATCACAGTGCGTTTGTTAACCACTTGTCATAAGTCTCAGTACTCATTAGACCTCATTCTAGTCGACTCAAATTGCCAAAGTAACTATTTATCTCAGTGTCACCGCCAATATTAACCTCGGTCACTTCAGGTTTATGAGCAAATGTCTATCGCTGTCGACCGCGATGCCACCCGCGTTTGGATCGTGAACGTCGGCGACCTGAAACCTTACGAACGAGAAACCGAGTTCTTCATCACTTATGGTTGGAATGCTACGCGATGGAATGCGGATAACCTTAGCGACTTCGTCACTGAATGGGCACAAAGAGAGTTTGACCTATCCGTTAACGATGCAAAGGTGGTGACAGATATCGTTGCAAACCTCACGAGATTCAATGCAAGAAGAAAACCCGAACTTCTCAGCACATCTACCTACAGTCTTATCTATTACCGCGAGTAAGTTCAAAGTTTTACGAATAACCTGAGAAAGCCTTGCGGTCGATGTTGATGGCTCCGCTTTGCTTTGTAGGGCTGATAGCGTACTGGAAGGTTGGGATACATTGGAAGGAGCATCTACAAGGATCTATAATGCACTTTCCGACGCAATGAAGCCAGCTTATTATCAACTTGTGCATCACGCAGTAATTGCAAGTGCCAATCTGGGAAGAATCGTGAGTCCATTATTAAACGGCTGTTAGCTGCTCTAATCAGTTCTCGCCCGTTAGTACATCTATGCCAGTCAAAATAATATGAGGGCCTCACAGGCACGGGTAGGTCGAATCAACGCTGAACTTGGGAAGTTGACTAAACGACACTAGCTAAGTACCAATGCCCTAGCGGATAAAGTGCAAGAGCTGTTTGACCTCGACTACGATATGGAAACGGCCTATCATAGCCTCCTGGATGGTGAGTTTGTCAATCCATAAGCAGCCTGTTGATATAGCTAAGCGATACCTCCAGGAAAATGGAATCAGTGCGTCACCATCACTTTCATACTTTACAATTTGGGCTGATCCACTTGTGGACAGTATGATGGATCAGACCCGTATGTACTTGCTCTTTTTGTCTGACTGCCGGGTTATTAATCCTTTGTAGACATTGGTTATTACTATTGGCAGCAACCCATGGTCAACACGTAAGATATCAGCTCTGCTCTTCCTGCAACGAGTAATAATGAATCTTTCAGTATGCCAGCTGTTAATAGGATACAGGGCCGCAAGCAAGCACTTTCTGGTATGATGAGAATTGTTCCAGAGGGGAGTCTTGGGTCATGGTAAGCCAGGCTCCGTATTCATATCCGATATAAACACTGAATTTTACCCCATGTAAGGCCCGGCGACAGCCCCAACCAATGTGCTCAGGGATATAACTGTCCTCCTCCATCAGTTACCATAGATAGATACTCCCCATTCTCAAACAAATACGTGGATGTTGACGCCGGAGGGCCTACCTCTTTCACTTTCAGGGCCACGTCAAGCGCATCATGGCTCAACATCTCACCGAGCCAAGGGTCTATCTCCACTGGGAGCCCAACACAGCGGGTGTTTTTCAGCGTTAGGGACTGGTCTCAACTCGCCACGGGTAGTAATTCAGCCACTGTAACCTTCCAAGCGACTGCATCGGGTCAGGGGTCATCAACTGTCCGTGTTAACGTTTACGCTGTCAAGAGCACTCTACCATCTACCTTCAAAGGTTTGCATTGCACCGTAATCAGCAAGAGTCTGCCTAACTGGACGTGGCGCAGGTTTCGTTGAAGGAGATGGCGGAATCGCCATCGAATCACTCCACACAACCCGGCGAACTGAGGTTTCCGGCGTCAGATGGCGCGACCTTCCTGGATATGGTCGCACACACTCTGCGGTTACCCCTTGGCCTCGACTTGGAAATAACGAAGCCAAATTCACGCCTGGTGCTGGCCCTGCCCTGTATGGATTATAGAAAACCATTTGAATGACTTTATGCTAACTCTTTTCCGTTCATAATGCAGAGAATATGATTTCTATAATTTCAATACCATCGGGGGCTCGGGCAACGTCACCGTCACCACATACGTCTCTCCATCTCTCAATGCCAATGGCAATGACCGTCGACTGGCTTTAGCCGTCGCCATCGATTCTAGTGCTCCACAAACGACTCAGTTCATCCCACCGGCTTCACCTGGCAATTTGCCTTCCCAATGGGGCGGTAGCGATGGGTTTGTGGCAAATTCCATTGTCTCTGTGGTCAATACGTTTGGTGGTGTTCGGCCCGGTGCACATACGCTGAAGGTAATGTGGTTTGCTTGTGTTATTTTATGGGCGTTCTTCCTCTCCATACACCACCCATCTTTTATGCATGATGGTTCGTTGCTGACAGAGTGCTCAACATTTTTAGATCTCGATGATCGAGCCCGCTGTCGTCGTTCAAAAAATTGTCATCAGTAAGTATCATATCTAGCATGGTTTGCTCGAATACAGTGTACTGACATTCCGCTATAGATACAGGTGGTGTGCAGAAGACTTATCTTGGCCCACCGGAGAGTATTATCGTATAAGGCGATATATCAAATATATAGGTCAAATATCTTCTTCTCTTGTATGTATTATCTATATCTATTATTGTTACGTTGTACATGATGCACCATCACTTGCAACTCACATGATTGGGCACAACCCTCATACCATCACAACTTGGCAAATGCTACTTATGACGCATAATATACGGGTCACAAATAAGCCCAAACCCCCAGCATGAGGGCTATACATCAGTCATGGCGTGTGCCTTGCTGAAAAGCTTTTCAACACCACGAAATCAGTGTATGCCCTCAGTTCGTTGCCAAAATCATTACCACACGATATCAGCCACATGTATAGATTAGGTTACGCCAGCATACTCGGATGGCTGTGGAGAGGTATGTCGGCTAAAGGGATTGTCAGGATAATTGATATTACTTCCCACATTCTAGTGTGTTAACTGCACTAATTAATGCTTTGCCGTGTCCTTTACCATCCAAAGGGGAATAATGCCAGCAAGACCTCCACTTCGTTGAATGATCATGGATTGCCACATTCGACGTATGGATGAGATACGCCAACCCTTCACCGCGGATTTGCGATACAACCCTTAGGGCACGTAATTAACTCGCAATTGAGGACGTAGATTGCTGGCCTATCACCAGTGAACCGGAGGTGAACTAGACACGATAAATGCTCAATACGGACTAGATGACATTAAATTTAGAAGTTATTTTCAGCATAGTGCAGGAGCGGGTCGCATGATTCTGATAAACAGGCTTACCGTGTGCTACACCTCGGACTCGAGGGGCCAGACTACCAACTAGAGGCAGATGGAACGCTCGATTTTCACTCGGGGCAAAGAAGTAATACTGCTCTCCTCCTGATTGGATGGTTTAAAGCACGCGGAGACCTCATCGATCAAAGTATTGTTATTTTTGGAACAGGTACGGTTGGCTTGTGCCCTGCATCACAATGGGTTAAGCAGAATAGTAGGTAAGGGTTACTTGAACTTGTAGTAAATGCACAGCAATCAGATACACGGAAGCCTTGCTAGCAGGTGGTGATGCTTACCTGAATTGCGAACTTGTCGCTATCGGAAGTGAAACGGCTTCACCAGTACCTACCACGGCGCCCTGCATGCATTCTCCCTCGTCTATGAATCAGTGTCATTTCGGCGTACCTAAAACAGAGTTCCTACAACCAATACAAGCGACCAGAAGAGGTGCCCCAGTTTTGAGGATCTCACCCCTAGAGCGCTCTCAGAACCCTCACAATTAGAAGACGCTTTGATACCCGCCCGAGGGCCACAACGAGCATAAGCTTTTTTCACTACAGCAGCAGATTCTGAACTTCCAAAGCGAATTGCCAAAGGTAATATAAATAGTTCGACTTCTGCTCAAAGCGACTACAACACTCCTGCCCCTCCTACTTGGCATTATGAGGCTCGTTCCACTTGTACTCGGCTTCCTCTCCATGAATTTGTGCTCTAGCCTAGTTGTAGCTATTCCAGGAGGGACTGGTGAGTCTCGCGAGTTATAAACCTTCCTGTTCTAAGTATAATTGCAATAGCGTCCCAAACGTCGTGCATTCAAAATTTCAATAACTGTGTAGAAAATTGCAAAAGGCTTGGTGCGCCTCGTTTCAATGAATGCAATCGGTTGTGTAGGGCAAGCTGTACGTTTTCATCTTATCATTGACTTGCCTCGCTAGCTGAAGAGGGATGGCGTGGACCCTCGAAATCTTGATCTGCTCAAGTCACCCTTAGCGCGGCAGATCAGGACGCGGGCATCTACAGGCTTACATTCATTCATAGTACTCTCCGTCTGACATTATCCTGGTTTTTTAGTTCTCGGGATGCTCCTCGCGCATGTATACATCAGTTATGCTGTTACGGATAAATTCTGCTTAAGAGGCCTATACGCATCTCTCGTTAATGTCTGGCTAACCTGTGATCATTTGAACCGAGGTATTGGTGAAACTGAATTTCAAGATACGCGCTCATATCTATGGGGAATAGTATTACTGTACTTAATGAAGGTTCAAATCCTGTATAAAATATATGTGGAGAACGCAAAATAAGCGATCACATTAAGCGAGATCCGAATTACATGGCAATTTCCAAGAGGTGTATGCACAATCTGGGTGCTGTACTTGATTATAAATGCCCTTGCGTGTATAATAGAATAGTTATGAATGGGGTCCGTAGTTAGCTATGAATGAAATCAAATAAATTAAAGACATTGGTCGCATAACTGTGGCAAGAGTATACAGTAATACAGTTACAGGATTACAATCGTCGAACGAATTCTTTACTATTTCCTACTTCTTATTGTGCTCTTCTCTTACATGCCATTCTCGAAGCATTCATAATCAGTACATACATGAGAGGTAAACTACTTGAAAAGATAGTTAAGCAGATGACCGACTTTGGATCAATAGATGCAAGGTATCAATAAAATTCCTTGTCAACTCATACTGAAGGTCAGGATGGTGGTCACCTGTCAGCAAATGCCAGGCATTGAACAAGGGCACGCCCCATTGATAAACGAGCAAAAATGGATTGCCTTGGAGGTGATAGCAAAATCGGGACGTACCCTCCTCTGAAGGTATAAAATGCAGCATCCCGCCTGGAATCATCCCCAAGTGCTTCAGTCTACAAGCCTTACTCTCCCAAACATGCGCTTCACTTTGAGCTTGTTCTCCCTTCTCGCCGTCGTTGCCATCGGTGTTAATGCTGCACCTCCTGGTGAGCATACTTTGCTTCTTTGCATCTCCCACAGTGACCACTCATAGGGAGACAACTTAAAATTACAGATATAGAGCGCGGTGACGGTTGCAAGGACACCTACGACCGCTGCTGGACCAGATGCTCAAGAACAAAATTGCATTTCCAGGCAAGATCAATATCTAATCCAAGTATACGCAGCCGAGACTATCATGGTATGCTCACTGTGCCACTCCGCCTTTCCTCGTCCCAATAAGAAATACAGAATAGAGATAATTTAGACAAGATACCGCAGAACAAAAAACTACAAATTAGACTCCTGCCCCGAATTGGTATAACTTTTCCCCAATCCGCACACTCTCCATCGTCCGTCGATGCCTACCCACCAATTCCGCAAACTTGTCCGCAGCAAGCATCACACAACCCCTGTGCTCCAAATCCTCGCTTCTAAACTCAACACGACGCAAGTTGCCGAACCCCGCTAGCCACGATACAACCGGGAGTATGACGTCTTCTTTGACCTGCAGCGTACCGTCTGGCGCGATGACGACAAACTTGAGCTGCTCAACCCACTGAGAGAACGGGCACAAAGCGAGATCGGTGATGCTTTCGTAGACCTTTAGAGCCCCCGACCGGGCCATTTCTTCTCGTTGGATGAAGCGGGCAAGCGTGGTCTGGATAGTGCCCTCTAGATCAACTGCAAGGACCTTTGTGGCATCCAGAAATCCGGTGTTGCGCTCGATAGGGAGGTGGTTGAGCATTAAGCCGATGGAGGGGCAGCGAATGCTGACGAGGTGCTCAAAGATGGGGCCGTACCTGCGGACGCAGCTGGTATTTTTGAGCGAGGTGGATGCGCTCAGACGCGTCATAACGCGGGCCGTTTCGAGGTGGGTGAATTTGTCAATGAGGTATAGCCAGTAGTCGGATGGGGCCTGGATGAATTTGATGCGTGGTAGACGACCAATGCGGACCAGGGACTCGGAGGGGTTGAACATTGGCAGCGAGTCGTCGAGGTGCAGGTGAGTGAGCTGTGAGAAGTCTAGGTTATTGAGAAGGTTGAGTAACGAAGATGGCCCGAGTGTCGGAGTGAGTTGAGCGAGGGTTAATGATGTGAGAGGTCTGGAGGCGGGGATGGAATTTAAGATGATGCGAATGGCCGGATCCCAATCCAAGCTCGAGTCCATATCCACTCCTCGGATGGCCAACGAAGTCAAGTTGGGCGAAGAGCGGAAGGCTTGGTAAAGCCATTGAGAAAAAGAAGGCTGAAGGAGCGTGCGCAATCCAATCTCGATTGAAGTCAAGGAATGGTTGGGAGCTTTCAAACGCAACTTGCTGAAAAAGGATTGTGGGGGTATGTACGGAGAACGTAAATGCCGCGGCAGCACGGCGTTCGAGTTCGGGAAGACGTTACGCAAACCGCTAGCCGGGCTGGGGTCAGCACCCGTGCCATCCGCCCATAGACCCCGGACGAGCGTCATACTACCCAGAAACCAATGACGTAGGTCGAATCCGGGGCTCGCGGGAGGATTTGCCTCCGAAATTGATACCCCTCCTCTAAGGCACAACTTCTTGCATCCCTTTCTGAGTACCACGTTGAGAAGACTCCCGAAGATATCCGACCACGTTTGGAGCTCCTCAGCAACAGGGCCGATGCTAAGGGTATCGTCGTCGTCGAAATAAAGATCTAATTCCTCAAGAGAGTCCAAACGAGCGATCAAGAGATAAAGCCTAAAGCATTGATAGGCAATGTGGCTGAGTTGACTTGATTCAAAGTGGCAGATGAGTCGGGGGATGGTGGACAATTCGAAGGCGGTAATTAAGACTGAAAGCGCGTCGAAGTCCGACAGGACGGAGTGTCTAGTGAGGGTCACTTCGATTGTCCGACCGATAGGCAATCCCATTGACGACAGAAGGGCCGGGGTTACGACGAAATTTAAGCGTTTGCATGATTGAGCGAGATAGAGTAGCGCTGTGCGTGCTGAGGGATCGGATTGGATTATAGCACTGATTCGGAGAAGGACTTCAGTGGGGAGGTCGGGTAAGGCGACCATGATAGCTGGGGAGCAAAGAGGCCAGTAAATTAGATATACGCCTCGGTGCTTAAGATGAGTACTGAAAATGGTGGGGCAAGTAGGGATGGCAAAACGTGTCAATGCCATAAGGGCCACATGAATGATTTTTGTGACGGCCACCCCAAAGCAAGTATGGCCCCCTGATGCATAATCCCGCTTTCAGGGCTAGCGTTCTGTTAGATAGTTGTACACAACTTAGCCTAAAATTGCGCGCTCGATCGAAGCCTCCTATCTCAAGACCCTCTGCAAAGGATAGGCTTTGATAAGGGAGTTAAGCCTAGACCCTCTAGTAGGGGACACCATAGTGACCAAGTAAGGACAATCACTGACTGGCGTAGAACCGATAAGTCCTTAACTTTATTACAAGCAACAGTAGAATACACAATTGGATGGGGGTCACCGTGGTTAGATATGATGCCAACACTCACAATTAGCTATTGACCCCAACGAATGTTCAGCGATGAGTAAATTTGAGTCAGCGTTGAGCCCCACCGCCACTTTCTAGAGCTGATAAGTGTGATCGCCTGCTGAATGTAATTGCCATGCCATTGCTATTGAGTGAGGAACCAAAAGGTGAATCATCAAACGATCAAACGCCAACGTGGAAGGGTCACCATTTTCGGTTAGTTCATACCTCGAGATCCAGTTACATTAGTGCTTAAGATCTCGTATTCGGGACATGACCCCATGGAGCATTTGAAGTCATGGGATTATATACACCACCAGGGAAACGACGACAAGACCAGCGTGATTCTCGGACAGGTTCAATTGGCGATTTGAGTACTAAGGCCTTGATTCGTCGGGTTTGTGTAAATAACGCCCAGAATTTCCATGATAACATGACTGCGCACTGGCTTGGAGTCGTTTAATTCTCAAGGTTTATTGACGTTTACCTTCAGGACTGTTCGTGATGCCAATGTGCTGGGGTAACGCCTGGGATAAAGTTACGGAAGCGCTAGAGATTTCCTGACAGTCATGGAATTCCTCTGCTTTTCGCGTCGGCGAAAGTGTGTTGAGCTGCTGCAGGATCGAGATAACTATATGTCCCTGTGGATATCTGGGCTCAAGTGCGGTGCATCAGCGAGAAAATGTCGTGGAAAACGACCGACCCCGCCACAGATTACCAACACATCTAGACCTTGCAATACTTGTTCCCATGCAATGTCAACGACAAAATTGAGCGGTAAACGTCATACCCACTAGCATGGCATTTCAGAGCCTGGTCAATCCCTGGCAACTGCACATGAGCTTATGTGCCAAGTACCCAGCGCTTTGGTATTTTCAGGAGGATCCCCAACACAAGGAAAATGTGCCTTACAGATATGAAGTGGCGCGGACATGCTAACGCAAGGGGTGCGTTCAATGGGTCTTTCAACTTTCCGCGTTGTGCTGATGAGCTTCCACCAGACGGCCTGAGCGGGTGATATTGATGAGTCGGTGCTAGGCGCGTATGCCGACACAACCGACACGCGTGCCTGATCGCGTCACACGTCACAGCCGAGTCACAGCCGCCACCGAGTCACTTGCGAGGCGCTTGAGTCAAAGTCTTCCCGTTTACCGTCCAGAAGGTGCTGGTGAGTCAGTAAATATACATGACTTGGCTTCACCGACGCTGATGGGGGCACAACTCGAAAACAGTGCAGTGACGCCGAGGATTATGATGGTTATATAACCGCAAACACAGGCGGCTGAACATCAAAATCGTTACTTCACACCCCACGGTTACTACCAAACCTAGCTCACTACAGATGGCAACCACAAAGTGGTCTTTCGTCGCATTCGACGGTAATACAAAACCCAAGCAAGATAAAAATCCGTATGCACGCCCTGGTTTTGGTCTACCTCTGACCTACGTAGTAGAGGAAGCATTCCCCAAGGCCACCGAAATGACCATAACTGAGGAGGGCGGGTGCGCGTAAGTAGGTCCCATATCTTATCCTTCAGTTGCATTAAGCGATTCGAGTGGTACTTGCCACTTTGCTTCAGTTTGCCCCTGTTGACTTTGAGGGAGATCACAATGTTGAGGATAATGGACGCTATCACGGATAAACCGGACTGGGAGAAGAAAGTACGTGTCAGCCTTTGTTCCCATTCGTCTCAAAGCCTAACATTTGGCGCGACCCGTTCAGATCCTGGATACTGAGATCACGAACAAATGGAGGGAAGAGTTGAAGTCTGCGCATGGTGATGTTACCGAGTTAATGTTCGATTGGTGTCTCGAGGAACTCGCTTATCGCGCTGAAAAGTCCCACAACACTGGTTACATCAGCATCATTCCTGGAGTCGTCAAATCCGACAAGATGGTCGACTCAGACCTCAATGCCCAACTTCGTGACGCGGTACGAGTGCTCGAGGACATCCCTGAGGGGAAGAAAGACTGGCATCCGGGTTCCGATGAAAAGGTCCTTGATTTGGTGCATCCCTCGCTGTTCCCTTTGGTTTTTGGGAAATCAAGGTTCCTTGAGGACAGTCTGACAACTTTGGATGATTGCATCAAACGATGTGGAGAGGGCAAGGTTGTCCCAGTTCCTTCCAAGGATACCCTGTATGACGAATATAGTGGCAAGTTTCAGTGGTTACCGTGTGAGGTCGAACTTGGACATGATGATAGGGGCGTAAAGGCTAAGTATGTCCCCATTCATTGTCCCCGTATCCCCTAATTCTCATTACCATACAGGATCACCTCATACATCAACAATTTGCACCCAGAGAGACATCGAGACCTCTACGGTGTTATCGAAAAACTCATTGCCAAGGCTACACCCCTGTGGAACCTAACCCTGACGGAGCTACTGAATAAAGCATCAGACATTTCCATCCCCAGAATCATTTACACCAATATCTATTACGCCGATCCCGACGACAGGAGCACGCTATACGTTCCTGATGCCCCAGTATGGTTCGATCCGGAGCCGGCATCAGACGTGAAAGTGGTGGATCTGGTAAACGACTTTAAGAATATCCAAGTGATCGTCAAGCTCGCGAACATCCACTTGACACCTGAGAAGCCCGAATACGAGGGTGGGACTTGGCACGTCGAAGGACAGCAGGTGGGATCTTCCTTCAAGTGCCATAACCAGCCGTCACTAACATTCGCTATCCATTTACAACCTAGAACGAATGCATCGTCTCCACAGCGCTCTACTACTACGACAACGAAAACATCACCCCCAGCCATCTTGCGTTCCGCCAGCAATCCGATATTGGCTCTTCTACTTTCGATGATATGAGCTACGAGCAGGACGACCACGACTGGCTCTCGACCGTCTATGGTCTCCAAAACTGGGGTCCGGCAGTTCAACAAATCGGCTCCATAGAGACGCGTGAAGGCCGGCTTCTCACGTTCCCCAATATTCTTCAGCACCAGGTTCAGCCGTTCAAGCTCGCCGATCCGACTAAACCCGGGCATCGGAAGATTCTGGCTTTATTCCTCGTGGATCCACATGTCAAGATTATAAGCACGGCGAACATTCCTTGTCAGAGGACGGATTGGTGGGGTGAAGAATTTTTTAAAGCTAAAAGGACTGGAGAGAAAAGCGCTATTGACAAGTTGCCAGACGAGTTGTTGAATATTATATTTAGTTACGTGGATGGCTTTCCGATCAGAATGGAAGAGGCGAAGAAGCTGAGATTGGAGTTGATGGAGGAGAGGAAGAAGTTTGTGTTGCAGCAGGGAGAAGCTTTTGAGGCTACTGAGATTTCGCTGTGCGAGCACTAGCGGATCCGATTCTATCATTATCATTTTTCTTGTATTGGTAGTATAGGATACGGGACTTCGCAACAATACAATACTTTTTTCACTTTTTTCACTTCGTCCCGCCACCAAGGTTGACGTTGACTTTGCGTCTTTTGTACTTCCTATTCGCTCCGATGCTGGCATCAGGTCCACCACCCCGTTTTGTTCCTCTCGTAATGTTAACCTTACTTTTCGTACTTTCCAATATGGTACTGGTCTTTCCACCCTTTCCCTTCATGTAATTCCGACTGAGGTTCTCCAAGAAACCTGTCGGGGACATGTCGCTTGTTAGTTTTTGGAGCAAGTCCATGTTGAGTGTTGCTAGGGGGTGATGGCTCCCTGGACCCATGGGGCTTGCGGTCGAACTGGTAGCAAAGGATGAGAAAGCGCTGTTCTGGGTATCGTGTTGAGATTGAGAATGAGATTCGGTCCAATTTGAGGGAGTACGCGACAAAAGAGGGCTTGGACGCGCATTTTGGTCGTCGTCTGGGTCTTGATTCAGGACCCTTTGGATCTCCGGGCTGGCAGGGAACGATGCAATGACACGAAGGAGGGGGAATGGATTTTCGGAAAAACCACCCGACTTTACTTCAGCCCTGGAGTGCATACTGTGAAGGCTGCACGAAGGAAGGGAGGCCAGCCTCGCAAACGTTTCCTCGATGAGCTTAGGATGCATTACTGGTGCATAAGGCTGGCCATTCTAGGGAGGTCGACGTTTATCAATAGGTTTCAACGACAACCTCGAACGCAAGGGGCCTACCCTGTCCAAGAAGAAATGCGCAGGCGTAACCTTCTTAACCGCATCTTCCAACATCGTCTTTCTCAACTGCTTAGACCCATTACTATCCACGCCGTTCGAAAACTTTGCCTGAACCGCCACCCAGATCAACGAGCCATCCTGCAACCTCAAGACGAAGAGCATATCTGGACCCATGCACCTATGCGGGAAGCATATAGGCGCCTGCTTCTCGTGATTGAGCCACGAGAGGGTCTCTTCGACTCCTTTGGCGTTGAAGCCCAGAGTGGCGGAGGCGCAGAACGACTTGGGGTACGAGACTGGCCCGATCTCGTATGCTCCCTCTGTTCCTCCCCAAGAACTACTAGGACGACGATGGATCGCCACGAGCTCAGCCATATACCCAGCCCAAACAGGCTTATGCTTATGAAACGTAAAAACCTCGCTCAACCTCCTCTTCTTCGCAAACGCAAGCTGGATCCCGTACGCGATGTAGCTTTCAAATCCATTTCCCAGTCCTTCGTTGCTATGAGACCCAACCTTATCCGAGAAGAATTTATGAACCGATGAATCGGAGAAGATGAAGTGTTGCGTGGCTGCGAGGAGAGCTAGAGG
>KB722745.1:217687-242656 GCA_000349905.1 Volvariella volvacea V23 | reverse complement strand
CTCGTTGACAGCGATTTGTTGGGTTTGGGAGTCGACGAAGCGGGCAAAACCGTATTCGACGAAGCTGATCTCGTCTTGGCCTAGTGAAGCCGGCGAGGTGGATTTCATCCAGTATTCTAATGCCATTTTGCGTATGGTGGCAAGCATCGCGTCGTCTACGAGAGGTACGTTAGAGCTAAGGGAGCCTCACTCAGGGGTATGGGAAGGAAAACAAACTCTTCTTTAGTTTCTCAAAGTTGAAGCGGTGTCTTGAAGGGATAATAATGGAGATCGACCCTTCCGCTTTGACGAACGCCTCGCCGTCCGTAGGCCTGAAGCCGCTGAAATGGGAAATATACTCGTTCAGGATTGAATGAGGGCTCTGGAAACCATTTTCAAGCAGGGCCGCGACGAAACCCGCAGTGAAGCGGTGTCTTGTGCAGAAAACGAATCAGCCTCCTCGCGTCCTAAACCTGACCCCTAGAATGACCTACCGTCCACGAAGCCAATGCCAAGCCCGTTGGAGCAGCCTCTGCCCCGCTTCTGATTTCACTAGCTCTTTTGGGAGATACTTCCTCAAATACTTCCCCTGTTCCTCCTCACAATCAAACGCCCCCGTATCTGAGATCCACCGATACATCGACTCCTTCATGATAGCCGACGACATCGCCTGGTCAACGACCTCCTTCTGCACACCCGTCCCGGCAATAACGATACACAAGTTTTGTTTCGAACAAGAACTACTACTCTGCCATTGTTGCGAGATGCCTTCCCATGATCGTACAAGTTCGCGTAGCACAGGACGGGGGGAGCCGTCTTTGTCTGATCTAAAAGCTTCGGAGTGCTGGGATGCCGCGTATTGAGCTTCGTCTATGACACAGTAAAATGAGGGTGATTTTTGAAAGGGAGAGGTCAGGAGGTCAGCTGAACAGGTTTGCTCGAGTTTGAGTAGATGGGTGCGGAGGAGGCGTTGGATGAAGGCATCAGAAGCGGATAACAGGGCTTTTGTGATAGTGCTGAAAATGTCGTCGATTTCGGGATGGAGGATTGAAGGCCGTAATTGGAGGTTCAGCCAATGGTGCTTGTAGAACGCGCTATTCACTGGTGTCTTGCACGATTCCTGGTGGCGTTTCATTTCTTGTGCAAACTTGTGGAAGACTAGGAGTCGTGCGAGGAGAACGCGGTTGAATACGCGTGTCGCGATTTCTCTGTTGGATTTCAACGCGTTTTGAAACTCGGGGGAGCTGGAGTTCTTTGGCAGCATGGGAGAAAATCCGGGTTGGTCGTAGAGATACTGACTAATGGTGTCGTAGAGATCTTTGGAACCCAACGAACTCGAATCGACCATAGCGGTGAAATAAAATCCCCAATTTGAAAGGAGTCCGGCTAGGAGTAATTTTGTCTTTCCTGAGCCGGAGGTGTTTACCAAGAATCTGCCAGGATAGCAACCGCAGAATAAGAAAAGGTGTATTTGCTGAGTGGGAACTCACGTGTGGTTCGATCCTTGAAAGATATTTCTGACGCGTTTTTCGTTGTTCGGATCGCGTCTGAAGCCATCCAGGTCGTGTAGAAGCACGTTGGGTTTTCCATAGAGCAGGGGTATGCGCAGACGCGTGATATGTTCTACGATTTCAGGATCTATGAGGGCACCGTCGTGACGACAAGGACTCAGCAACCCCTCAACTGCCTGCTTCCCAGATCTTGATAATGGGGTCCAAAGTGAAAGTTCTTTTTCCCCGCGCACCAATTCTTCAAGCCCCGGACGCACCTTTTCGAGCACTCCCCTCACCTGTAAGTCCACCACCATGTCACCATATTCCCCGCGGCCAAGAGCTGATAAATCGCTGTTTCTGAGCAATCCATCAATACTGCTGGCTACGGGCAAATCGCCGCGACCTCCCAACGCGCCATCCACCATTCTCCAACCTGCAACTTCTTCATGCAACCCCGCTTTTATAGCCCCGTGTAAAGCCGCGTCCATCGTGATTTGGGCGAAGCATGACGCAAAAGTGGTGCTCAAGCCGGAATGAGCACTGGGGGTGCTCCCCTCAATACTTAAACTTGACTGCTCCACTGGTTCACCGTGATGATTGATAAACAACCCGTCCCCTTCAGGAGGATCACCAAACGCGACTGCCTCCCGACTCGGATCGCGATCGCGAAAACTTGGGTATCTTGCCAGCCTAGATCCTCCCAGCCGCCTCAAGCAGAGCAAAAGACATGCAGCTTCTTCTGGTACCTCGACATCCAGCAGCTCCCTCAGCCGAGTAAGGAAATCCATCAGAACGCCGTTGACGCGCCCTTTGAGTCGTGTACCAGTGACGAGGTTTTACCACTGGCAATTGAACTTGAGGGCACCACCATGCTCCGCTGATCGAGCTACTGTCCGGCGCCTCGAGCTACCCAGGGATGTTCGTGCTGTACTCGGTCCCGGGGGGAAGTTGACTTGGCACAGCAGGCAGAAAAGAATATTTGGAGAGGAACCAGGTCAGAAGCAGGTGCAAACCATGAATTATGACCCGTTTTTCAATTCAGTTGACAAAACATTTAATGTGTTTTCCTGATTGTTTGGCCTGGTTCTGAGAAAACCAGCCTGATTTGCCTGTTGTGTGGGATCATTTCGTTGGACATGTGCACTCGTCATGCATCATGCGCCAGGGAAGTTTTGTTGACTTTTTTTCTCACCTTCGTCCATCATTCCAGTGGCCACGGGGCACGGCCGGTTACCATCAGGCCAGATAAATTCGCCGGGCTCTCGGGATCGCACAGCACCATCACGGCACTACTACAGCACATGCTGGTATTACGTTGGATTAACCCAAGTCTATTCGTGGAAAGGGCAGTAGATGAATAGAAAGAACTAGATTCATAAAAAACCATAACTCATGAGGCCAAGTCCCCAAGACGATGCTCAGCACGGATTCTACGATTTAATCCCTGTGCACTTTTCCTGTGGCGCGGGAGGGCCTGATCCCAGCTTGCTCACGACGGCCTTGATCTTGGGCTGCTCGTGCTCGTGCTCGTGCTTGCACTCTATCCCTTGCCATCTCCACGGGCAACGCCCCATTGCCAGATCCTTGAACGAATCTACCTCCCGCCAACTCATAAACATGTCTCAAGCTAAACCCGATAGCTTTGTAAATCACCATTCCCAGTACAATCGGGACGCTCAGCGGCACTCTACAAGAAACGGAAGAATACAAAGGTTCGTTAATCATTGGTGAGGCATGATCGTGGGTAGGCGCACATAGATAGATACATAAGGAGAGAGGAGAGATGGGGGGTCGTGATAAAGGTCGTGATGAGAGAAATAGATAACGAAACAGAGCATAGGGAGAACGAAGGCCAGGATGGTTGGTGATCGGGAGGAAAGGGTGGGAGCGAGGGGGGGGCACATAATAATAGGGTATACAGTAGATGTATGAAACAATACAGCACAATATTCACATCGTTCAAGGAAGAGACGAAAGGAAGCGAAGGGGAGGGCAATGGGAATAACAAAAAAGCAACTCAACCATACCCAAAAATCACGCCCAACAAGTCCTTCCAGCCTCTCTTAACAACCACCTGTCTTCCCCCTCCGTACTCCTGTACCAGCCACTCTAGGTACCTTGCATCAGATCCACTCAGCGGACCCAATTCGAATGCGACCATCTCTCTCGAGCTGAAATGTACGAGCGGTCCGCCACTACCTCCATCTCTCGAGCTGATCCCCTTCGGCAGGAACGACTCCAAAACCGAAAGCTGGAAGAGCGTATGAGCATGGAAGGTCTGCAGGAGAGCCAAAACTGTTCTTCGCTGGCCGTCTCTTCTCTCCCGTGCGTCCAGCTCAGGATCGATAGTCTCGAAATCCATCGACGGAGAGGTCAACTGCTTGCCTTTGCCAATGCTAAGGCTAGGTCTTCCATTCACCGTCCACGACGTCCCACGCGACTTTCGGCTTCCTTTCAGACTCGGACTGCTTGGTCCACTGCCAATGCTACCCCCACTCCCACTCGGCTGGGGAACGTTCTCAATCCCCATACCGACCTGCCTCACATACCCAGTCGCGTTTATACTAAAATCGTCATCCCCTTCCAGCCTCACTGCACCCCAGTTCTCCGGCCCGTTTGCCGTTGAGTACGACATCGTGGAGTTGCCTCTCCACGCTCCTAGCCATAAGCCCGCGCATACTAAGCAAACGTCTTCGTACACGCGCCAGGCGTCCGTCCATGCGGATATAGACTTTGATGGTTTGGGGGGAAGCTCGGGGTTGTGACCCGCTGCGCCACAACAGCCATCACCATTCTCCACATCTAGGTGGAGAATACGGTCCAGTTCGTTCCACTGCGGTGACATTTGGTGAGTAAGAGCATGACGTGGATAGGGGGTGACACTCACAAGTCGTACATCACTCCACGCAAAGCGGATTATAGACAATCTGTGCGTCTCCTTCGAGCTGCTTGGCTGAGGTGAAATAGGCTTCGAAGCATAGAACGTAGGCCGCGAGGATCTGTTCGCAGTAATAGTCGTAAGATCAATCAACAGATCATAATACGATGGCTTCTCCAGAAAAATCGCATCCGTTGTACCTGCAAAAGCGATTCAGCCATCCAATCCACCCGACCCCCAAAACGTATGATTCAGACGTACAAGCAACCCAACCACGACCCGTCATCCCTTCGGTCCGCAAACGATCCAGGTCGTTCAACGTCACCATTCCCAAAACGTTAATCGGCTCCCGCGATCGGCCTCGCAGCTTTCCTATTGTGCCACGGCCAGACGTGTCCGCTTGGCTGACGCCCTCGTCCACTTGGTCTTCGTAGCATATGTCCGCAGCAACCTGGCATAGCATGCATGCGGCTTCCACAGGTGGGAGGGTGTAGATAAGAATCCTTCGGCGCCCCAAAACGTGCTTATACAACGTAAGAGTGGATGGGCCTAGGATCCGTAGCAGATGCGAGAGGTGTAGCGTCGGATTGATGTCAGGGGTTTGTGTCTCTATCTGGATAGGATGCAATGCATCGTGTCCCGAATGTCGTGGCAAAGTCAAGACACGAGGCGAAAAAGAAAGGGGGGGAGAGAAACGCTCTTACCTCAGTCAACTCGTAATTCCAGCCATGCCAGTCTCCAGCGCCCCCAAGGTCCGCACTAACCACCTTTCTCTCTTCGAAAAACGCCACAGCGGGGTCCCAATCGCTTCCCGATGGTTGGAGCTGTCCAGAAGTTTCCACTTTGGAGTAAATGGTCGTTATGAGGTGCTTGAGGTCCGCGGTGTGTCTCCATGGTCGCGGTCGTTTGGATCTTGCTAGTAGGATACCGAGGGAGGAGAGACGATATCCCCTATGCCCGTGCTCTACCGTTCTGCGTCTCCGGAATATACAAACGCCAGGGAAACCGTCTTTTGTAAAATAACTATCTTTAGGGTCAGGTTTGGGGCGGGTGCCAGTGGACGGGGAAAAGCGGCTCACACTACGTCTTGGTCGACGAGGTGCAGTCCACTCGGAAGTGCACTGAATTCGACGTTGTCCAAACTGAGATCTAAAGTCTGTCCTTCAAGACAAAGACGCCTCAAGGGAGACGGTATACGCACCATCGCTAGCTTTCATAGACCAGTCGACGACATTGCCTTGCGTTGGGTGAAATGAGGCATGGAATATGGCGACTGAAACCAGGGAATGAGCAAAAGACGAGCGTGATGGGTATGAAAAAGCAGTTCGCACCTATATCTTGAGGGTGCCGTCGCGGGGAGTTTGTGATCGACATGGAGCACCTTGAAAACGAGGTCGCAGTACAAGGCTCAGAGCCTTTTGTCGTGACACGCAACGATAGTCACAACATTGTCACGCGTACAGTTACACTGGCCCGCAAAAGTATTGCACCACTTGATTACATCACTTTTTCTCATACTTAGCTACTCCCTCTGGCCTTGTAACATTGTTGTCATTGTTACACTACCTACCCATTATGAGACCATCTATATATATTAGGTTTCCTTTGATTCCAAGATTGGTGAGAAAATTTTTGAGTGATTTTGGTGCTGCAATTCTTTTGCTGGCCAAGTCACATCTGGTGTCACACTAGCTTCAATCATGACAGTAATACAGCAAGCTAGTATTCATTATACTGCTACTCTACCATAGCCCACACTATATACATTAAAAGGGTTAAAATTGCTTGGCTCAAAAGGCAGGGCTATGTTAATTGGTGGGTTGCTACTATCTAGGAGTTAGTCAATTAAAATTTTCTTGTATATCCACCTGCATCTGCAAAAATTACAGTTGCTCACACTGTGGGAAGGGCCGAGAGAGCAATCGACAGTTTGCTGTGCCCGAAAGCCCACACCCATTAAAACACACAAGCCGGACCAACCCACAAGCAGAAAAAAATCCATTAGCTACACACAAAACCAAGACCCAAGACCCAAGAGCTAATACCAAAATCGAAGAATAAAACAAGCAAGATATTAGTAAAACCACACCGTCTACAGTCACAGCACACTCGCAACCCAACCACCAAACCTCCATGGATAACAGAAAGCGTGCAGATGCGTCCCGTATACGTTTTCTAGAGGCGGACGTACATACCACGAATGAGGACTCGGAGTGGAGAGAGGAGGAAAGGATAAAGTAAAAAGAGCATCCGTCGAGGTGCTAATAAGTATGTAACATCAACAAAAGGCGAGAACAAGGAACTCCACATAGGAGTAGGTGGTGTTGGTTGTCAGTGTCAGCGTCGGCATCAGCGTCGATGTTCTGTGGCGGGTGTCCATCACCACCCCGACTCCGCCTTGGACTTTTGCCGTCCTCCCGAGTCGCCGTCCGAGTCTAGTCGCAAAGGTGGCCGCTGGAGGTTCTTGGGTTTAGATGGCTTGATGAAACTTTGCATAGCGTGTACATGAGCAATAAGCGATAGGAGTGTGCGTGAATGTGTGACAACAGTTGATATGATATATGGCAAAACAGCAAGCGATAAGGGACAGAGATTCTTGGGTGAGTGGGCTTGTTTTGATGCGATGCTAGGAATGATGGAGGTATTTACACTCTGCGTCCCATAAGAGCGTCCCATTTCTTTAGACACGAGTAGCCGTCGTAGTCTATCAACAACCAAAGTCCCATCATCGCGCGTGCGTGAGCTATCAGTTCCACCAACTCGCACTGCGAGGACACTCACCGAAACTGCGTCTCTGATCACACGAACACCTCAGATCCCGCCACTGTCTCTCGCTGCTTGGACAATGGATGTAAGGGTTGTGCTCGTAGCCTATATCATCAAAGAAGTGGATGTGGCTCTTGGGGCGCATGATTGCCGCTGCGATGCTGTGCACGGGCGCGTCTCCCCAGCGCTACAATCGCAAATGACGTACAGTAAGTCACCACTTTCGGTCCCAAATGGCGAAAAGGAGAGCGTACCTCGTAGTAGAATCCACCTGTCTCATCGAGATACTTGAAGTAAGCCATGTATTCCGGGCTGCGCCAAAAGTCCATGTCCGCGATTTCAAAGTTACTCCAGACTTAAAAAGGGCGATCAGCGCAATCGCAAAGAAAGAAGACAAAGAACTGACAGTGGCAAAGGTTGTAAGTCTCCCCATCTTCCGAGAGGAATCGCAAAGCATTATCCTCAGCCACGTATTGTGGGTTTTCGCGGAAGAATGCTTCAATCGCCTAGCAGTCAGCGCGAATAGAGATTTAAGAGTGGCGGGAAGGTTACCTTTTACGGTATCCCAGAGAGTTGGAATCGTCTTTTGGAATTCGTACATAGTAATAGTAAAACCTATCAAGGCACAATGAAAACCGCGNTAAAAAAAAAGCGCGGATGACCCGATTAGCATACCATATGTCTTATTATTGTCCTCCATGAACAAGAATGGGTCATAGCGTAGATCACAATGGAAATGAACATCAGGTCTGCAGAAAGGCGATGAGACGGGAGTTTGGGTAAGCGAGAGTATAAATAGCGCACTCAATTCTCCAATACCAACGGATTTTTGGACGAGCGGGTGTCGGAAGAAGAACTGTGCAGGGTGACATATAGTTGGCGACGTGGCGAACACGGGGGCAACAAAAATGCACGAACCCCCGAGTTGAAACGACACATATTACGATATCTGTGGGCGGCGTTAAGATTGGATTGGGCGCACGGACCGCTCAGATGGCGCGACTCACGATTTACTGCCTGTGTGTGCGTCGGGGTGGCGGAGTTGTGGGTGGGGAAAGGCGCGACTGTCAGAGGAGACGTACCTCCATAGATGACCTTCTCAGCAACTAGCTTATTCCGACCTTTTGTGGCCCTATCCTCATCTATCCAGTCCGGTTGGAACCAATGGTCGTGGGGAATGAGTCCAAACTCCACAGTGGAGGCGGTGAGGACTGAGATGCGCCTATTCGTCATAAAGGGTCAACGGTAAACGCCACCCGCCTGATGCAGCCCAAGCCAAGACTCACTTCTTGAAGTCGTCCGTGAACGGCACCTCGTTCAAAAACACATACGGATACCCGTAGTACTTGTTGAACCTGTCCTCAATGTCCCGAATACTCCTCACAGCTCCATCAATATCGCCGTTTCTTGCCAGAACGACAAAGGTTGCATTCGCCCGGCGGTCGCCTGCGGGGTGGGTTAGGTTGGAAGAGCCGACGGGGTGGAATCCAGGATTGGGCAGCGGTTCGGCTTCGAGGTCGCTGTTGCTGTTTCCGCCGTTGAAGTGGCCGGCAATGTTAGAGAAGGAGGTGACCCGGCCGTATTCTTCGTGTGTGAAGGAGAGAATGAAGTGCAAGCTCAACTGCGGACGTGTCAGTGGATATGAGCACTGCGGGCAGATTCCTGCTACTCACAATTACACCCAAGATAAGAAGTATGTACCGAGCTGAGGTGTTCATCGTTCGATGAGCGCAGTGGGCCCGAAAAGAGTGGGGTATGAAGACAAAGAGATTAGCTTGAGACAGGAGCCAGCTGCGGTTCAAAACAAGAATATGATGGTAGTAAAGCACAAACGGAAAATAAATGGACAAGGAGCTGGCAGGCCGATGTACAGGACAGGGTGGAGAAAGATAAGGAAAATAATGACGACGATTTGCAATGCGCAGTAGCCACCGCGTGTGATGGATCAGCTCGTCAACTCCGTCTCGTCATGCCGTCAAGTCGTTGATTGCCATCTCCCATGGACACCAGGCTCCCAAAGCTCGTGGCCTTTGACCTAGAGTAAGCCTGCACCCTCGACTATCCCAGGACTGACAAGCTACGTCCAGCTACACTCTCTGGGACCTCTGGATCGACACCCACATTACTGGTCTGGATATTGTTCGGAATTTGCGTGTGGAGCGCCGGCTTACCTACACCGCCTAGGCCCCCTAAGGCGCCATAAAAACACCTTGAACCAAGTGCTCGACAGGTATCCCTGCGCTATGAGCTGGCAGACGAACAGCTCACAAAACTCTCATCAGATACGACGATAGTGTATCGCTCTACCCAGACGTGCCCCGAATCCTGCACCACCTCAAAGACGCCGGCGTGACCATCGCCGCATGCTCCCGGACATCCGCGCCTAGTCTGTAAGGCATCTCTGCTTTCGTTACCAATGCCTGTTGTCATCACCGTTGACTGTACAATGGGCGGCACAGTGCGCGCCAAGCGCTGCAGCTCCTCCTGGTCCCGCCAAAGGACGGAGAAACGGCGCCTGTATCGGCAATTACCTTCTTCAACCAGCAGGAAATATACCCAGGTACGGAATAAGTTCGCATGTATACGCTTAATTAAAGCTATGCGCTGTCATCTTTTGATTTCCTTACGCGTTATAACGCCCGACATTTCCTGTCATAGGTTCCAAAATTACTCACTTTAAGGAGATACGCAAGAAGACGGGCATTCCATATGCAGAGATGGCAAGTCCTTAGCCGTCACTTTTACCCTTCTACTTAACCTGCAATGATCATGACAGCTGTTCTTCGACGACGAGCACAGAAACGCCGAAGTTGAAAAATTAGGTGTGCATTTTTCTGGAAACTATAACTTCATCGGCAGTGACATCGGTGCAAAGGCGTAACCTTCTGCTTAGTGACAGAAGGTGTGAACAACAGATCCTTTGAGAGAGGGTTGGAGCTTTGGAGAGAGCGTCATCCGATTCAGCAGGCCTGAACCCATCGCCGCTTATTGGATATATAACAGATCTAGATACCTTTTTGTGGATATCGATTTCGATAATTGCTGATGCATATAAGTGACCTGGCCCAAGCATAGCCAATGCTCACAGCACGCAAAGACACCATAGAACACAACAATCTATTGCTCATTATAATGGTACTATCAACCTAAATGATCGTATTCCCTACTATTACATGCTATACGTTTCCCTTTCCTCCGTCATACAATTAACCACCCCCTTCATGCGGCAATTACACTTCATCACACTATGCACACCCCATCTCTTTCCCAATAATCTTCAAACACTCCCTCGCCAAATTCCTCGCGTCCAACTCGACTACTTTACCACCATTACCACCCGCCTTCTCGCTGCTACTGCTCCTCCTTCCACCGCCCAACGAACCCGGACTGCCCACGCCTTCAGCCAATTCGCCGCCTCGCCCAATCTGCACCTCAAATATCGTAGCACTCGAACTCGCCGAAAGCACAGACGACGGCGTGCGCCTCGGCAAAGCGGCAATTTCGCAGAACATCGGATAAAAGTGAAACAAATGCGCTACAGGTGAACGTTTGATCGCATCTGAGATGAGAGCTGATGTTGGTGTTAACGTTGTGTCGATCGCTGTTGTCGTATGAGGATATCATATAGTAGTTAGCTCAAGGATGTGGCAAAGAATGCAGGGAAAGACCTACGCGGCTGTTCTGTTGCGTATTTTGTCGGGTTGTCTGACAATGCAGCCCATAATGATCCCTGCCATAATTTCAATTCGAGTAGTTTACGAAGTACATACAGCACTTCGTCTTCTCTCGCCCTGAAGGGGTGCATGTATTAGTCTAGGCAGCATCACAGGGATGGGAGCGTCAACAAACCTTGGGAAAGGGAGATTACCCCTCAGGGCTTCATCTGCGATGAAGCTCAGCAGAGTAGATCGGCATCTATTGAGCAATGACGCAAGGTTCAAGACTGCCAATCGCCTTCTCGATTCCTCTTGATCTGCACCAGAAGATGAGCTCGAATCAAAAACACGTCCATCCCACACTCACCGTGCGTTGTATCCGAGCAAACCAAGAACAGCAAATCAAAACACCAATACGAAAACCTCTCTCTCGGCACCAACGTCCCCGAGTGCGTACTTCCCAGGTCATGATACCCATCAATCCCAGTTTTCTCGAACCCATTGCTAGAACGTGGGCTCGGGCTGAAACTGGGCGACGATACTTCAGAATGTGAATGATACAATAGACTTCCTTGGTGGAGTATCTTCCCTAGTTGGCTGACCAACTGATCGGGGACACGCGAGTTTCCGAGGTAAGGCGCTACGTCGATTTCGAGCGAGGCAATCAGTGATAAATCAAAGTTTTCCTCTGCTTCCTGTACTTCGAGGCTGAACGACTCGGCCGCAGTACTGGTCAAGTTGTTATTATATAGAATTATTCAGACCGTGAGCATACTTACCAATCGGCCAAGATACCACCTCTGAAGACGTCCAGAATCTGGTGCCAGATACCTTCAATTCGATCATCAGGTATCACTATAAGCATTAATTAATACAGGAATCAATATACTGAAGAATATACGAACCTGATCCGAAGGTCTGCATCTGACTGGCGCATTCCTTGACAATCCGCAAGAAATTGGTGGTAGCAGTCTTCCAGAGCGGTTGATCTTTTCCATGCTTTGAAGGGGCTGGGCAATCGTACTTGAGCTTGATAGGGATAGAGTATGCCTTTGGGAAATGTGAACCTTCCATGTTGCGAAGCATTGGACGATGCACTTACAGAGACAATAGCCTCCACCGTCCCATCCACATATATATCTGCTTGGTCCTTGAACTTTAAAAACAACTCCACTAGCATTGGCATTGTCTTCTTCGCTATTGCAATGTACGTAACACGCTTCTGTGGCGTATGTGAACCTGGTTGGGGTTGAACATCAAAGGCAGCTATGAACGGCAGGGTTGCGAATTCCGACAAGTCTCGCATTACGAGAGAGGGTGAACCGGGGAGCGAGAGGTCGATACTATTAATTGCGTCCATTACGGCAGCCTGTATGGAGTGTCAGGGCAAGAGTCTCGGTGAAGTACGATCCAGACTCACTTGAAGAGGTGGTAGATTGTCGATATCAGGGCGATAGTCCGGTGAATTAGGATAGGTTAGAACGCCTATACAAATGCGATTAATATTTGCACCTGAAGATAAAAGGATGAACTTTACGCACCTTTAAGAATAGCCATCAAGCGAGTCAACCTATCTAAAGGCCACTCCTTGCCGTTCAACCTCCGACTAAGTGCCTTTGTGCTCTGAATAACGTCTACATATGCTACTAGACTGTCTTGGGTAAATGGTCTGTGCCTAAGCGTCGGTGACAACGGCTGTGACTGGACCGAATACGATCTCCGCAAGACTGCACCTCCCAAGACGTCGATAGCAATCCAAGCTCTCTGCCATATAGTAGGAACCATCCCCTTCACTGTATCCTCGTCATCTTCCTTTTCTTCTTCGTTTGCTTTGACGTCGGAGGGCGTGTATTCAGGAAATGCGGATGCACAGGTCTTGAGTGTCTTCTCCAAACACCTTAGAGCTGGGGCACTGATCGTCCGATCATCCAACAAAACGGAATCCTGAATATGAGTTACGAACACGTCCCACGCTTTCTCGAAAGAGGGTATATGCACGATCTTTGGTGCCAGGAAGTCGTAGAAGATCGACCCAAGGGACTGCAAAGCCAATACTTTGGACTCGTCCCACGCGCGAGCAACAGATGCCGATCCAGGCTTCGCATCACTGTCACGGCCCTTCTCCCCTACATCCTCATCAATAGTCTCCAGTTGCTGCTTCCGAATCTGCGCCGAAAGATTGTCCAGTAAAGGGAAAATGATCCTCCAGACGCAATCCTCCCAGGTATCCAAATTCAACGTGTTCCCATACAGCTGCATCGTCCTGAACAATGTCTGAATGGCGCCATCTCGTACTTCAGCTCTTTCGTCCGTGCACAACCCCAACACTTCCGCCAACAAGAACATCCAAAGGGAGCTATACTCTGGTTCTGCTTCAGGTACTTCACGTCGTTTCGCCTGGATCGCGTCAGATACGCTCCATAACAGACTAGCCGCGGCGGTAAGCGCGATGTTGGTATCCGATTGACGCCCAAATTGTCCGAGGGTACTGATACATAACCGAAGGTGGTCAGGAGAAAGCGTGGAGACGGAATCACAGACAAGCTTGAGGGATAGGAAAGCAATCTTGACAAGGGAGTTGTGGCTCTTCTCAGTGTTGGCAACGCCAACTAACGAAGACGGCCGATGCTTCTGTCCTGGGGATGAAGGAGCACTTGTGGCCATGGAATCGGTTGAAAGGGAGCGGGAAGGAGGGATGTTGCTTGCTGATAGTGGACGACAGACGCTTTCTAGCATTTGGAATATTACCTCCCAACCTACAACCAGAGTATGCCCAGACGACTCCAGTATTTGATGCAGTGTCTCTAGACCCATTCGTCGAAGTTCGACGGTTACAGACACGTTATATGCGAATTGCAGGTTAGGATCCGGGATGACCTGTGCTGCCAGCACGTCCAGGACACGTCGTTGGACTTGCGCTTGTAGGTCTCCGGTTGTGGAGAGGTTTCGGGGAACGACGACTAGAATGTCATCAAGCACCCGAGCGGCCTGAAGACGTATAGGTTGAGGGGCGTATGGAAGGCGGATAACAGATAGGAGGTGACTTGTGGTAGTATTCCACGCAATATCAGGCGCACGGTATATGAGTCTGTGGATGTTGAGCATAGCGACTTGTCCTAACTTCGTAATTCCAAAATCTCCGGATCGCTAATTCACGTTATCAGCACTCAAATGGATGACAACGCAAACACGATACACTCACTAGCGTCCTCGGGATATGGATCCCGCTAACCCTCCGTCTATGTACTTCCGTCTTGGGCGATAAATTGCCGCCTAAACTCGTGTCCTCCGTACTTTCTGACTCAATGGCGGTGAAACCCAACCCCGTAGCACTTCCAACCTCCGCCTGTGTTTGCATGCCCACCATCTCCGAACTCAACCTGCAAAGTGCATTGATGAAGTCCCTGAATGCGGTGTCTTCAAAGTTCCTTGTCGCATCGAGTAGACGCTGAATCGCGCCTTGAACCCACTCCGGACTGAGATCTACCAACATCGGGTGTCGATTTGCAGAAGTTTGCGACAATTGTTGCTGTGACCCGCTTGCAGATAGGTTTGTTGAGGTTGATCTGCTCATTGGCATGCCGACATTGACCGTAGCAGATGATGCAGAAGCGGATATCGAACCCGAACCCCCAAAGATACTGTTCCTCTTGCTAGTTGTTCCTCCAGCCACAGCTCCAGTGCCTTTATACGTCAACACGTAGTCGGCGTTTTGCAAGACCTCCAGGACGCCAAACCAACTTTCTCCGAGGCTACCGGCCAAAAAGCCTGCAACATAGATAACAACCTTGAGGCAAGCGATGTTCCTCTCGGATAAAGTTGGAGGTCCTCCGCTACCTCCTCCTAGGCCGAGTCCCAAGCTGATACCCTCAGTAAGACTTGTTGCCGAGCGCGGAGTTGGCGGTTCTGCATAAGTATCTAATGAAGATACAACTCGCGTTGGTACTGCGAACTTGGAGAGGGAGGTCAATAGTGCATCTCTAGGGATCGTCAGCCCTAGCATTCCCGCCACGCTAATTAAGGCCTGGTAACTCGACAAAACCTCAACGAACAGGTCGTCCGACAAATTGGTGGCGATGACGAATGATAGAGCTGCGAGGAGAGCCGGCCATCCGCTTTCAATGAGGGACTTGACGGTATTGAGTTGGCGATATGATGGGTCGTCAGGGGATAATGAGAAAAGATCAAGGGCAGGAGGCGCACGAATAGGGCCTTCACCTGGTCCCCTTTTCTGAATTACAAGGGCTGTGTAAATCGGTCCTGTGAACTGAACCAAGCCTTCACATAACGATGTTAGGGCTTGTACCGCCAATAAGTAGATATACAATTCAGGGATTGGTGGCGCATCGGCTTTATCAAGTTGGTCGATACTAAAAGTATGGTTTAGGGTGGCAGATGAAAAGATGCCATGGAGGACTGACCATTGTAACTTCATTGCTGATCCCTGCGAGCTGAGTCCCCCTGTAGAGGCGATCATCCCGACCACTCCTGAGACAGTAGCACTAGCAGCGGTGGCCACCCTTCCTGCCATGCCCCCGACATCCATTCCGTAACTACTCTCGGACTGCACGCCAACGCCCTGCATTTGAGCATATACCCCAAGCAGAGCAGATTTTTCAGTAATAAGACGTTTAAGTGTCGTAACAAGTGAAGAGAAAACTTTGGAGCCTGCATCTTGGGCATCGTAGCGGTCGTAAATTGTTCGTATCAGCTCAGCGTCGGTGCAAAGTCTGGACGAAAAGGATCAGTATATGGACCTGGCCAACTACGCCAAAACTCACCCACGCATAACCTCCATAGCAAGCACGCGCATCCAGCCAGGGCGATGGATACCGCTATATTGCTGTTGACTACCAGCTTTCGATGAGACCTCCGTGCTTGGATCGGTGGGTTCTTCGGATATGAGGCGGATTAAGAGCATTAAGAAGACTTCAGATTCGGTGACGAGATTAGACGAGAATTGCTTGAGAAGTAGAAAAATGACGCGAGTGCAACGGAGTGTTAAGGGGAAGATGGGACGTTCGGAGAGGGATCTAAGAAGAAGAGGGCAAAGATGGTGTCGCAGGAGGAGTATTAGTTCAGGATGCTATGTGACAAAAGATTTATGAACAAATTGAAAAAGCATACAGTAACAGAGAACTTACTTGTCTGAAAGGTTCGTGATAATTGGTCAACACACTCTCGATCAGCTCCAAAGCAAACGTCTTCTGCAACGACTCGAGGTTGAGGAAGTGAGGCTTCTCCGAGTTGGCGAGCAAGCATAGGTCTTCGAAGACGGAAAACGCGTCGCGGGCAGATGGCCCTAGGGATATGGACGTCCCATCAGGGAGAGGTACTTCTCTCAGCAATTCAGAATCCAAATCTTCGCGTCGATCTTCCTCCACCATCTTATCCACAACAAACATGACAAGCTGTCGAAGAGTGGCCGCCGCAGTGGAAGATACTACTGCAATGCGCGATTCTTGAAGTTTGAAGCACAGCAGCAGCGCCTACATAAACAACGTTATAACCAAGACGATATTCATAGATGCAAGGTGACGAACATCCCCAAGCTGCTCCGCGTGGATCTCTGGGAAGTTCATAATCAACGATACGAGTGTTTGAAGGATACGAAGCTGGATGTCGACGCCTTGACTCATCGCGTCGCTCATGGTCATGATGATGGCATTAACAGCGGATTGTGGAACGGCTTTGAGAGCAATCAGTCGCTGAAGCGATCCCAATGATATTGCGACTACTTTAGCATTCTTGGTAGCGCATCCCATGAATACAGGACGCAAGAGGTCGTTGGATTGAGGGCCATCTACGATGTGTGAGCATACCATTAGACCAACACGAAACCTGAACCACGCACCTGAAGCCAAATTCACTACCGCCTGCTCTGGAGACGCTCTAAGGATAGCAAGACTCTTCTCCGCTGCCTACACCGGTGAGATTTGCGACGTTCCAAGTCGATAATCTGCGACACGAACCTCACGGACTTCTGGGTGCTTTCTTCGTGTCTCGCTTGCCAGAGACTGGGCGCATCACATCGGTCGCTGATCTTTGGAACAGAAAACTTTACGTACCTGGAGCTCAGTGACCAAGAAGGCCAACGAACTCATTGGTGCGTCGGCTTGTGCGATGACGAGGGGCAAGGGGAGGATTAGGTATTACATAAGCGCATTACGCGGTTAGCTGCTGCGCGGCGCGCAGCATTCAAGCCGCGCCGGCTGAATCGGCTACAATCATAGTACTACAAGTGCTCCGGTGCACACTACAAAAATATGGGTATCAGTCAATGAAAGGGGTATATCTCAAAAGTGCAGTCCAGCCCGGCTGGAGCCCCCAGCGTTATGATCCTGCTGCTCCCACATCATCCTACCAAGGTTGATTCGTCTGTTCGGAACGAGGCTTCGCGTTCCCCGGTAGGCGGTCCAAAGTTCTGTTGCAAAATCTGCACCTTCCTGTGCATCTTGAGGTAGTTGAGTAGGGGGAATTGGTTCCTGCCCTTCAGATCCCTGTAATGTATGGCTTGGCTCCTTGATTTCCATTCGATCTCGTCTCGTGCTGGGAGGCTCTTCCTCACATTCGCTCGCTTGCCAATGCCTGTATAAGTCAATGGCATCAGGTAAGTGGGTCTGCATGATGGTTTGAGTGATGCAATTGGAGGAGAAGGAGAAGAAACCCAGACCTCAATCCATGCCAACACCTGGGGTGAGTGAAGGGCGTGTTTATGGAATTGTTTTGGGAGGCGTCCCAGCGCCGCGAGAATGGTTTGTACCCTGATAGGCTCCAGAGCTTCCTTGGAGGGCATATCACACCACAGTTCGCTCTCCCAGTCCCAAGCAGCACTCCAATGAAGGCTAAAATATCCAAGGTCATCATAAGACCTATTGGTAACGGTCCGAGGTAATTAATAGCGCTGAGGCAAAAGAAAGTAAAGTAGACTTACAAATACTCTGGATGGCGAAGAATGGTTAACGCGGCTAACACCACATCATGTCGCGACATGCAGCCCTCGACGTGTGCAAACTGTTGAGAGAGCTGACTGTCTCCCATGAACCAGTTCGGGACAGAAGGAACTACCTCTTCCACTGCATAACAAAACAATGGCCAATTTGTATCCAATTGCAGGGATAAACCAGTAAGACGAAGGTGTGTGGAAACCAGTGAGTGTATAGCGGACCAGGTCGGTAGCCTTGGTACTACCGGAAGTCTGCCCAGCAGTTGCAAGTAGATTCGCCCAACTTCAATGTTGTAGGAGCACAACTCGGCGAGCCAGAAATGTCGAGCTTCAACGAGCGTGTCTGGATGAAGGTCCTGCAAGTATTTTCCCTGAGTGATGTTGTTAGTTTCAAATTACCGCACGATATACACGGTAGATACTTACCAATGATGAACGTTTCAAAAGTTTTTGGAACACGGCATAACGATTATGCAGCGAGTACGGCTGGCGTGCATACTCACTTAACCACCGATGAAAGTCGAATTGCTGCAAGGAAAAGATGAAGTCCTGAGGAGGGCTAGCCAAGTTGACGTGCTCGATATAACGAAGCCACCCATAAGAATTGTCGAACCACCACTGAGGATGTCTGTTATGCGACGTGTGAGTGAGGTTTTTCAGGCATTGCACCACAGTCAAAGCGGCGTAGTAAGATCGATCGATAAAGTAGCTCCCGCTTCTTTCGTAATCGTACAGGTAGTCGATAAAGGATGGGTCGTACACGCGCACATGCTCGTGATCCTCTTCGGGAACTTCCAAGACAGAATGAAGATGTCGTAACGCTGTTCGGATTAAATGAGTGTTGCAACCTTCGAGAGCTGCGATGCGGGATAAACTAGCGACCATGTCGACTTCATTACAAAAGATTATATGAAATAGGATATTCTGAACGAAGCTATTGGTCGGGTGATGAGACTTGGATAAGATGTGACCATAGTAGCCGTCTAAAGGCGTGAGAGCATGAGTAGCTTCGCGACTTCTCGAGAAATATTGCTCGGCTCGTATACGAGGATTCTCCCGGTGGTCGTCGATAAACCTGAGAAAGGCGCTCACGTAGATGAAGTGTCCTGCAGCAGATCGAGCCAGGTTTTGAATATCAGCTTCAGATGCTAGAGGAACGGGTCCCAGAATGTCACGATTGCGTGCGTGGATATCGGCTAAGCGCGATCTGAGGAAAGCCTTAACGTCGTTCCGCACTTCTGTTGTTATCTCCGTTAGGGATATCGCTTTACGACAGAGAACAGCAAGCGCGTCGGCCTTGAAGAAGGTGCGGATGTGGTATTCAGGCTTGCTGGTGATAAAGAACGCAATCGGGAAGGTCGATCCACTGGAAGCAACTAGTTGTAGAACTTGTGATTGTTCTAGCGGCGTTCCGCATTGATCGAGGCCCTCGATAATAAAGACGCTCGGAGGAAGCACGTCGGACATTCCGTTGACGGGTTCTATGATAAGCCTTCTCCACTGCTGTTCGAGACCAGATGTTGAAATGTGCGGATCCCGGTTCAAGATGTGATCAATCCTTTGACCAATTTCTGTCGCTAAACCCGTGAGTTGGTATGCCAGAGTCAGTACAAACCGCTCGGCAGAGTTTCTACCAGAGTCGCCACTGCTGAAGAAAAAACTACCCGCCAATTTTGTAGGCGAATCCGGTTGGTTCAAATCCGCGATAACGGTCTTGGTCAGGATAGTCTTCCCAGTGCCAGCGGGCCCGATTAGTAATAGGACGTTATGAAGGCGATTCTTTGTTTGAAGCCAAGACTTGATGTCTCCAGTGATACTATGGTGGGTCCTCCCGTGACATCTCTGCTCATCCGATGGACCTTCGTTGCCGTGCATGGCCTGAGGTAGGATCTTGGATAGTAATATGTCTCGACCTTTTCATTGATTCATCAACAAAATTCTTTGGACGATCGTTGTACGCATACCTGTTGGTTTTGAAGCCGATTCGTACACAACAGAATAATTGAAGTCTCCACCAACGTTGGTAAGATTGGCTCGGTCAAGCCTCACAGAAGAGCGGTCCAAAAAGTGCATGGAAGGGCTAAGGGGTGAAGAAAGGGAATCGTCTAACGACGCATCAGTCGTTAATACTACGTGAACTACACAATGAGCTCACTTGTTGAACCTCGAGGCTGATGGGTTACCCCACGTTCGGCAAAAGTGTTTGGCAGCGGTCGAATTCGAACGGGAGGGACTAGCATCATGGTGGGTCAATACAAGTCAATAGACAAAAAGCTCCGCAGACATTCATACCTGGGAGCTGCCTCACTCTCCGTGTTATAGTTGCATTTTGGCGATGGCGATACTCTGACCAGGGGTGTGAATCCGCAACCTCACCCGCTTTCGTGTTATAGGTCAGTAAACAATATTATCATCAAGGATATGGCTACCTGAAATCTGATCTAATGAGAGACGCCTATTTCCCGATGAGGAAGTACCTATCAGGGATGAGGCTTAGGAAGGAAAAAGAAATGGATCGGGATGCTGACTCTGACGGGTCGGACCCGAGTGCTCATGTACAAAATGAGAACCCATAGATGAGCCAAGCGCACCACCCATCGTCGATCCGGCGGTGCCAGGAGAAGTGCTCTGATCGCCACTTGAGGTGTGATGACAGGGTGGTAGTATGTCTACTCGAAGCGCACGGTTTATAAATCACCTGGACAACATGAAATGCACCTACTTTGCTGTCCATTAGCTCGTTCTCTCCAATGCGCGTCACATGAGTGACCCGTGTGCGCTCGACACGTGTGTGCGGTCGGGACGAGTGCGCATGCGTGTGAGAAAGGTGGCGCTGTAGCCGTCATGCACCCGTGCCCGTGACAATTCGTGGGGAGATGATGTAAACACCTGCTAGGCCCTGTGGTGGGGGGATGGGCGCAACTGCCCCCGCAAGCAAAAGTTGAACCTGCGCATTGCGGAACTGAAAAATGAGTGCTAGGGTATCACTATAAGATAACAATTCATTTGCTCACCTCCCGAGATGCAGGATGAGTATGAATCTTGATGGGCGCAATTATTGAACAGATATGGTGAATGGCACGAGCAATGCACAGGATGATGACCTCAAGATTGGCTTTAATCAGAATGATCATAGGACACATATGGTGATCGAGGTCGGACATACCTCCAGGTTCATTCCAAGTAGACGCGCGTAACCTAGGATGACAGGCGCCGACGGCCTCATGAATACTCTGCCCTCGTTGGCCGTGGTATGCACAATCCTGATGTTGATGAGCAGTCGTCGAGCAGAGCTCCATTTTTCAAGGCCTTGGCATTCGATTCGAAGTGGGGAGAGAGATTGATACTGGTAGAGGGAGAGGGGAAGCCGATAGGATGCGTTTACGTACGTTTCCTGGGAGTCACCTTGTCCGCCTGGCTAGGGTCCATGATGTAAGGCAGTGTAGGAAGATCATGACATGGTCATGCAAGGATCCAATGTACCACTATTCCTTTCATGGAGATGCTATTCATTGGGTGGGAGGTAGGACACAGCATTAAACCTCTTAATTGCCGCCGTGCCAATCCCTTTAAAGACTGTTCCCACCAAACTTCGTAGGATAGCTTGTGCAGTTGCTGTCCTGTTCCCAGTGTGTTCCCGATTGGACTGCGGGTGGTTAGATGAATGCTGGTGCACATGATGTTGTCCAGGAGATGGAGCAAGTGAGAGCACGATAGGCGCCACCAGCCGGAAACTTGAAATTGGCCAACTCAGCCCGGGGAACTCCGGTAAAGTGGCCACAGCCCAGGGTCGATTGGAGTGGCATACCCTGCGGCCTCATGTTCGTCGTGCAGTGGTGGTTATGAGAAGTGGGTTCTGTCGTCCGCGGAAGGATGGGAGTGATGGTGGTTTCTGGGTAAAAGGATCTCTCTCGTATTTGTTGTATCCTACTGATATATATAGTCTGTACATGGTCAGCCTCGTATTTACATGCAGTCCGTATCCTAATCCTCCTCCACAATGGAGTCTTGTATCTGTACCACTATACTTTGTGTACTTCGTTTAAACCTAGTTTGCCACCTTTGCGCCCATATCCGATACAAATGATAAGCTCAAGTAATTCATGTGCTTATCAGTCTTTAGTATAATGCCCCTATGATCAACTACCTGGCCTCGTACTCAGCATTAGGAGTTCGAAATTCAGTTTTCCCCTTCTTTCATGACCTCCCCAGAGCTGTGGTATATTGGCCTGAAATATCTTTCTCGACCTATGGATATGTCTTGCTACTGATCCGGCAAATGCCACAGCCCCAAGAGGCTCCATGGCCAAACTTGTAGCTTCTTTGTGCAAACTACCTTTATCATTCCATCACACTACTGGACTAGTCCCTCTGCTGTGCTACCACCTCAAGTAGCTTTGATGGCGTGTTTAGCCTTGATGCATGAGATTTCCCAGATAACATGTATGATGACTAGAAGTGCCAAAACTCATTGCAGTTATTGTGGCAGGAAAGGTAACAACCAACGTTTCCTCAAAACTTGCACACAATGCAGGTCGGTACTCGCATTTTGTTAATGATTGCATAGTAGTATATTCATTGTGATGTGTTTGAGAGAGCAGTACAATATTGCAGCAAGGATTGTCAAATTTCAGACTATCAGCTTTGACACAAGCGAGATTGCAAATCCTTCAAGGAACCACCCATTTGTCAGGCATGGAGCTGGAAAACAGCACTACTTGGTTGCTTGTTCCACAAAGTTCCAATCTTTGGACATGATCACAAGGATGAGATGGGTTGTTGGATCTCAACCACAAATTTTCTCAACTGCAGGTAAGATTTTTGTATCCCATTACTCAAATAATGTGCATATAGTCACCAACAATGTTGGATCATTAAGCTTAAGCCCAGTTCCAGGTGAATACACAGATGTTGTCACAGTGGCGCTTCCTGATGAAGTATTCCTGGGAGGCGATTGGTCCTCTGGCTGCTTTTTACAACTATCTATTCTTGTACAGAACAGGAGGAAATCATATATCATGATGGTAGCAGGATGTGCATCTTTCGCTATTGCAATGAAAGAGTGAACTTCGATCCTGGTAAAAAAAACAGATAGGGAGGACATTATAGTCAACTATCACAAGAAATCTGAGTGACTTACTTCTTCATCTTGCTTATGCCCTTATTCACTGTCTTTCAATAGCTGTGTTCTGGCAGCATTGATCCTTGTCTATGCAAACATAAAAAACTTCAATGGAAAAGCAGTAAACACTCACACTAAACCAATAAATATGCAATACTTATTTTACCAAGATTCGACAGAATGATGTCTGCTCTACAGTTTTGGATAAGCAAGCCAGCTCAGTCACCTTATGCCCCAGGGACTATGCTATTGTTGAGATTCATTACTACTGCAGCAGCTCAGCCATTACCAAAGATTTTGAGGTGCTGGAAAATTTTCATTATATACACATCCTTACTTTCCCCTACAATACCCAGGACAAGACAGCCTACCTGAAGTTTTTCAATTGGGACTTAAAAAATGGCGAGACATGCAATTTGTACACAAAGATTGACCAGGGGGTTGTAGATTTGTGATATGATGATTATGAGAGAAAAGAAATAAGAGCGTATATTGATAGTCATTATGATGAATTGGATGAGTTGGAGTCTGATGATGAAATGCCAACTTGGGATGTAGACTTGAAGGACATGTTCAAATACATAGTGCAGGCCAGAAGGATTGATGAAGAACGCTGATTGCTCTGCATTCCTGTCTACACTCCTGGCCACTCTATTCAGAAATTTGGTGACTGTACAATAGCTTTATGTAGTTTGTAAAATTTGAAAATTGTTGAGTGTCCAGTAGACCAACCTTGAAAGTAGTTCCAAAGATTTATTGCTGACCTGTATGATTCAATCCTTTGAAGCTCTAGAGCAGCAATTCATAACTGGATATTGGAATGAAAGAAGAGTTAAAACATTAAGCTAATTCCTTTGTGTGGCCCATCTTTAAACCGATATCTGTCATTGGAGATGTAGCTAATACTCACATATCTCAATAACACCTTTGCACTGGCTTATATACCAACTCCCCAACAGCCTTGGTCTAGGAGCATGAATGGCTACAGCTATTTCTTTTCATAAATAATGAAAGTACAAAGGTGAGAGACCACTCACTTAATCACTTGATAAACTTACATACTTCCTCTCATGTTCTTTCTTCTGTCTAGTTTTCCAATCCCTGATATCACCATGAAGTGTGCTTGGGTGCTGTGTGACACAACGGCAATGTGACATAGGTGACTTCTCATCTTAGACTCACTTACACCCACCACAGCCCCTGGCAAACACCTGCAAGGGCTTTTGGCCTTTGAAAGTATTGAAGTTGGATTTAAGTGAACATCCTGACACTTCAGTGATAAGAGTGCAGTATCATTGCAGGGTGTCAGTCATGGGAGGCTGTGAACACTCATTTAATTGGCAGTAATTATTGCCTAAATTATACCAGCTTTATTGCCTGCTTGTGCCAAGTAGTACAAGTGAGGATATAAAGCTACTACTACACAAATGTACACCCAAAACTTGACTTTCATCCATGCTCTAGTCATGGACCAACTCTTTACAGCAGGATCTGAAGGAATGGTTGGTGTATTACCCATGGAGGTTAATAATATCTATATTGGGTCTAGTGGTGAGAATGGTATGTATCAGAGTCAGATTTATCCAAATTTCTGACTGGAGTGTGGTTTACAGTCACAATTCCATCCCAGGGCAGCCCTAAGAACAATGTCAGCGACGAGGGCGCTTGGCCCCAAAGACAATACACGAGAGATAATAAATAAAAGAAGAGAGAAAACATCAACTGCTCGGCACACATCTCTACACGTTATCAGATGAGCCTACTACAAGGGATCACCCACACGGCGGTGCCCAGGTATCACCGGTGGCATGGTTGCGAAAACTCTCACTACCAGCCGGCGGGGGAGACGAGATAGATACAAGAATCTTAACGACACTTACTCACCTCTTAGTAGCCTGTTAGTTCAGGTTGCGCCGGAGTCTCTGAGACGAAGCTAGCTCAGCAGAGTAGACAAGGTCGAAACTGAGGAAAACCCCCAGAGTCAACCAAGCCCACTTATATATTCACCAGAGTCCATATGTACATGTTTACACTATTCCAGACTATTCTATGGTATCTATCTATGACCTCATGATGACATCACCAGTGTCTGGTATCGCTAAGATTCCATTGGGTAGAGATAAGCCGTG
>KB722745.1:177688-212171 GCA_000349905.1 Volvariella volvacea V23 | reverse complement strand
GCCTATCAAGCATCTTTATTATCTTATTTTCCTTTCTTTCTTTTTTTTTCTGATACCTCCTTTTCATTATATCTTTGATACCTAATACGCATTACCCCATCTCCTCTCTTACTCATCATCATCACCTATATACACCCGTTTACCCGTACCCTACACCCTCATCTACGATACCCATTTCCATTCTACCCATCCCCGTTTCTCATTTATGATATGCCCTTTGTTCTGTATTGAGTCCAATGATCCAATCTTGTTCTAGATAAACATGTGTCGAGTCAGACGACCAGTTATGATTTCATATGACTCCGTCCCATTCCCACATTAACTGCGCATGACACGGGCTTACACATACATGCCAATCTAACTTACGCGTCCCCTGGTCTGTGCACTACACTCTTTGCTCAGGACTCCCACTTTGATACGTTCATTCTTACCCCCCACTTCTCTTCCCCCAAGAGATTATATCCTTTTATTTATTTTTATTTATCTTCGAGTAGTATATATACCATACTGCTCTTGCCACCTATTCCCCAGCTTTAAAGATTCTTTGCTTGGGAATAGGTAAGCATACGAGCTAGCTTCTTCTTCTTTCCACCCCTTTACTTATAATCTTCACTTGGGAATAGAATCTGAGTATTTGCATTTATCCCAACACATAAGTGCTAACAATAGCTGCTCAAGGGTGTTAGTGCCTGAGGGATATTAGAAGAAATGCAAGGTAATTAAAGGGAAGTAATAATGTGAATGCTGTCACATGTAGAAAACCGTGACAAAGCTCTTAACATAAAATGCCCACTATTTAGACACTCATCAAGTGTTTAACATTACCCACAGGTGCCCACCAAGCATCTACATCTACAGTGTCTTCATCATCTCTTTTTTCTTTTCTTTTTCTATTATGTCAATACACCCTTTTCATTTTATCTTTGATACATAATATGTATTACCCCATCTTCTTCTTACATACCACCTTCACCTACACACATCCACTCATCCATACTCTACACCCTCATCTATAATACCCATTCCCACCTTACCTATCTCTGCTTCCCTACATATGGTATACCCTTTGTTCTTTATTACATCCGATAACTCGATCTTGTTTTAGATGAACATGTGTTGAGTCAGAAAATCACTTATGACTTCATATAACTCCATCCACTTTCACATTGACTGTGCATGACTCAGTTTTATGTGTACATGCTGACCTAGCCTATACGTCCTCCTGGTCTGTGCACTATACTCTTCACTCAGGACTCCCACTTTGACTCCTTCATTCTTACTCTCCCACTTCTCTCCACCAGAGAGATTATATCTTTTTATTTATCTTTATTTATCTTTAAGTAGTATATATACCTCACTACTCTCACTACCTATTTCCCAGCTTTAAATATTCTTCACTTGGAAATAGGTAAGCAACTACGAGCTAGCCTCTTCACTTACACTTTTTACTTACTATTCTTCACTTAGAAATAGAATCTGAGTATTTGCTTTTTTTTCAACAATTCCTCTGACAAATACAGACCCCAATGGGGTTGTATCAGATAAAGGACAGCCCAACTCTTGAGTTGGGTATGACACTGCCCTGGTTGACTTGTCCCAGGTTAATAGGTAATATTATATAATAAGTATCAGATTGCTCTTGAACTCAGTCACTGACAGGACCCTCATCTTCACTATCTGAGTCCGAGAGTTGAAAGAGGAGTCAGCCAATGAGTTTGCTGCATTCTGATTTATGAATGTACAACCCAGAGTTGTTGTCTGTATTCTCCATTCAAAACTTGTTAAATGTACATGGAGACTGAGGCGAGGTTTAGCTATAAGAAGGCTTTCCAGTGATGCAGAATCAACTGGAGAGTAGCACAAAGTCATTGATTGAGGATCAAGGAAAAAGGTCATTGCAATCGTCATTGACAATGATGCCCTACTATCTCACATGGAGACACAGCTGAAGCCAGTGGCTCAGGCTCACAACAATCATCAGCCAGGCCATGGGCTGTTCCAAGGCCTGCCACACAGCCTGGCTTGGCTTGGCTTCAAATGGCCTGGCTGAGCCCAGCTCACGGCTCTGAGCTGGGCCCAGCACATCACTAAAGAGTGGCTTGACACAACACTTGCAGGCTTTGAAGCCAGCCTTTCAGAGTCGCTCCCTGATGGCCTGAGCTGTGACCCTGGGAAAATAGTTGCACTGGAGGTCAGTTGCATTTCTGGCACGACCAGAGCCCAGGATTCGGATGGCAAAATAAAAGTCATTTTCTGTCAGCTTGGGTGGGCGACTGGATTTCTGGGCTGTGCAGTAAAAGTCGGTACCACTGCTATACTTTTTGACAATATGGCCGACAGTGGTGGGGTGCACAGCACATTGAGAGGTGATATCACAGTGTGAAAACCCCTGTGACTTGAGGGTGACAATGTGAGCTTTCTTGGTGGGAGATGTGTAAACCATGGTGATAGAAGGTAAGAGGAAGGGTATTTCTCACCACAGAGACACGACTGGAATAAGTGTGAACCCCACTGGCTTTTATACATCTCATGAAGTGGTCAACCCTGCTTGCAAAAGAAAATATTGCAGCACCCGCAAAAAATTGTTTTCTGATTTTTTTCCTCATGGCTGACCATGAGGCCCCAACTACGTCTTAAGTATGAAGTATATCAGTGTAGAATTTACGTGCATGTATGCACGACCAGTCGACCACCCATTGTCCAGAGATTTGGGACCGAATTCGGTTAGAGACCACGTGTTGCATTACTAATCTTAGTTACTGTAAGTACTTGGGTTTTAGCACCTTGTTATGAGCGGCTCGGTGACAGCCGCGGTGCTAATAAGCCAAAATAATTTCAAGCCTAACTTCTTTACACAAACTACTTCTCCGCGTCTTTCCACAAGCTAGCATCAATGACATGCGCTGATTTGATGCGTGAAGTAGAGCGCAAGACGCGAAAGCTGACTGCGCGTATCGCAATCCGATGCAGTTATTGTGGAAAAAAGGATGAAGACTGTCGGCCGCTCAGAACTTGTTCGCGATGCAGGTTAGTTTTACATGGGATTTGCTATCGACCCTGGAGCCTACGTTCAATTGACGGTCATGAGAGCACACGCTTACGACATATTACACGTTGAAAGGGCAGCACGCTATTGCAACAGGGACTGTCAAAGTAGAGACTATCAGCTTCGGCATAGACAGGATTGTAAATCGTTCACAAACCCGCATTTGTGTCAATATTGGAACTGGAGGATGAAATTACCCGGATGTTTGTTTCCAGAGACCCCTACGTTTGTTCACGATAATCAGAATGGGGTTGGTTGTTGGGTGTCCGCCGCAGGTTTGCTCAATTGCCGGTAAGGAAATTTACTCTTTAGCTGTTCATATAGTCGATGACGCTTTGAAGTCTTAGTCCCGTTCTTGCAGAGGAAGCACGTCTTCTTCCAATAATCATGCCTGACGCCCTACTCCTTGGTGACAATTGGCCTGCCTTCCACTTCTTACATCTCTATATCCTCGTACAGAATAGGCGAGACAGAGACACCATTCTGGTAGCGGGGCACCGGTTTTTTGCTATTGCAACAAAGGAGGGAACCTCAAGGTTAAAGGAAGTAAAACATAGGAAGGACATCGTGATGAACTTTCATGAGGAATCCGGGTAAGTGATCTTTGAGCCTATCCTATCTCATTACCAAAACGTTGGCTGCACTGGCGCCGGGTTATGTGACCTTGATGAGCCTCAATGGCAATAGGGTGCGTCTTCTCGCTGGTTGGCGATCGAGAACTAAAGATAGCACCAAGGTTCGATGCCTTGATGATTGTGCCGCGATTGTGGACACGCGCAACATGGGCGTCGTTCTGCAGCCAGGAGAGTACGCAATTCTCGAAGCACATTACCGTTGCGGCACTCCAACTGTTACTATGGATTTTGAGGCTTTGGAATACCTTCAGTACATACACCTCGTCGCTATTTCCTGCGAGCCACGATCACAAGTATCCTACCAGGGCTTGCTCACTCGCTCGTCTGAAGACAGAGAAAGCTGCAACTTGTATGCAAGAATTGATCAGAAGGCCGTTAATGAGTGGTACGATGACTAAAAAAAGAAGGAACTAAGGGCGCACATTGCTAATTGAATGAAAATCCTGACGCTAGTTCGGGCCTGGATTAGTTACACCAGATGCCTTACGAGACGATGAAAAAAATCGCAAGATCGTCTGGGCGAGCTAGTCTGTATAACTTATAAAAATTATCGTGTGTATTAACGAGAAACTTGCTTGCGCATCGTGTCATCATGAGTCTCAGGAGAGCAATGATTCTTCAGGTAATGCTTCTGAGTGATCACAACTCGATTAAAGAGTTCCAATGCGATTCATATCACTTCAAGTATCCATGAATTTAACATCTCCTGTGAAAGGCCTTGCTATTGTTATGCAAGTAATATGCTCTTCTTCGCAGACTTCTGGGGGACTAGCAGATGAGGCCTTATCCGGGCTAAGAAGTTCACACCCGATGGGTAGGGAGGCTCAAACCGAGCTTGGTTTCCAAATGAGCTTAACTTCCAACTGGTGCTATCAGTTCGGTTTTGTGAGGACGTGGTGCGGAGTAAAAACTCTTACTATTAGAAGTTGCAGCAACATCCAAATCAACACCGCCGGTATGACATACGCGTCGCGCAGTCACGTGCGCGTGACCTTACTCGCGGGTCCAATATTAACGTTGGCCGATTGCATCTTATCACCAACACTTTCGTGTTGCTCCTCTAACACGCCACAAAATTTTCCTATAAAAGAGGGTTTTTTTGGAAAGGTCAAGTCGTTAATAGCTTGGAACGAATCATTCGTAGGTCCCTCGTTCTCTCATCCGACAAGCCTTGGCATCCGGAGATTTCAAATACGGCATCCCTGAATCCCATGGCATGAGGAGCAAATTTGCTGGGCTGGATTCTGGACAACTACGAGTCCTTTCACTCGATCTCGAACAAATCTTCATTTCTGATCTATGTTTTGAATTGCAGCATGAACCCCTCGTCTGGCCACTCGGCGCTGCAGCCCAGCCAGCTCTTGTCGGCTGTACACCTCATTGGAAGTGAGGTAGTGCAATCCGTCACGACGCACACACGCTTGAGTGGCTGTGTCAGTGTCATAGTCATCCTCACTTCTTGCACGAGTCAGCCTTACTGCGGCGCAGGCGACATTCAAATTCCAAACACGCTGTGTGCTTAGCCACGAGCGGAGTGAGAGGGAATCGCGTGAAAATGATGAAAAAACTTGCTATTTTTTGTCATGATACTACCGGAGACCATGAAAAGCTTGCACCGCACAAGTCATTTTCGAAGTCGGAAGGAAAGAAAGCCCCGGAGTTCGTGCGGTTTTCTGCTCAACACATGTTCAGGACGAGGAAATATCAAGTCCTCTCCTGTTAGTTGACTGTTGCCTCACTAAAATCTCATCATGGGACAATCCGCATCAACACAAGCATCAGAAGGGATGTGGAAGGCAGCATCCCTGGTCAACGAAGCAATAGCAGCTGATTATGCTGCCAGAAGCAGAATAAGAGGTGTGTTCATGGGCAATCCTAGAGCATTTTCTAATCTACTTACGAATCCAAACAGGTATCGACGCTAATTTTAGGGACAGTAAGGATGGCTCGCAGCAACCCCATCACCGAGGACAAGGTATGTTCTGATAACAATTTTTCATCAACATTAACTGAGCCTCGACGTTAGACCTAGATGCGCACTTTTTCCCGTATTTAACTGGTGCCACTTTTTATGCACCTATCATAAACAATGTGGGACCTTTCAACTATCAGGCTGCCAATACCGGGGGTGGAAAGCGAGGTCCAGAAGACACAGTGAATGAACGGCCAGCCAAAAGGGTCAGGGTCCCACATACCGAAATGGGACAGCCAGGTGGGTGGGCCGTACTTGAATGAACGAATCAGTCTAAATATTCCCATAGCTCAAGATCTACTCGTTGACTATACCTCCAGCAGCGCATTTCATATGGGACAAGATGGCGACCCCGGCAGCTTCTGTCATGGAGACACTCGGGCTGCCATTATAGAGGATATTATATCATGGATACAAGATCCCCAGCGCAGTAAAGATATCCTCTGGCTTCAAGGGCCTCCTGGGACAGGGAAGACGACAATAGCAAAGACCATCGGAAAGATGTTAGCAGACGATGAAACATCGAGCGGGGAAGGACTTGCTGGAGAGTTTTTCTTTTTTAAAGGCGATCGGTCACGAAACACCTCCAAGTCGCTGGCTATAACTGTTGCGTATCGTCTAGCCATTGCTTATCCAGAAATAGGAAAGGAAATCTCCAAAACTCTATCACAGGACCCAGCTATCCTCAAATCAGACTGGAAGACCCAATGGAGAAAACTCGTCGTTCAACCGGTGCGCCGGAGTTGCGCTGCCAGTGGAGTTTTCATTCTCCCATCGGTCATTATTATCGATGGTCTAGACGAATGCGGGGAAGCGCAAGACCAGCTCGACATCCTGCAAGAGATCCACACAACATGTAAATCAAATCCGCGTTTCCCCATCGCCTTCTTAATCGCATCGCGCCCTGAATTTCACATTCAATCCGCATTTATCTCGAGCCCTGCCCCCTCTCTATCTGCCTATGTTCGTGAAGGGATTGTACTATCCGATACTTATGAGACCCGGGAAGAGATACGGATCCTCCTTTTACACAAATTCGCCTCGATTAGGATCAAACATTTCGACATATTTGATCCTCATGAATTATCCCAACCTGACCCATGGCCGACCAGTGCTGTTATAAAGCGTATAGTTGAAGATTCATGTAGTCAATTTATTTATCCCGTTACACTCCTCAAGTATATCGACTCTGCAGACGGAGCGGATAACCCCAAACTCAAGTTGGACTACGCACTGAAGGGCCATGATGGTATGGCGGATTCCATGAAACCCATATATGCGCTATACCGTGCCATTTTGGATAGAGCATTCCAGCGAACTGGCGATCCTAAGCTCGTGCGACGCATTTTAACTGCTGTTGTCGTGCAAGAAGCCTTAGAGGATAGAACATTCAGCTTTGACGACCTAGCTAAGTGCTGCGGAGTAAGCGATACGGAGTTGCGAATCGCGTTAAGAACGTTACATTCCATTTTGGACGTCTCGTCTACAGTCAGAGTTCGACACAAGTCCTTTGTTGACTTCGTCACAAGCCCAAACAGCGGACCTTACTACGTCGAGGGAGCCACCTTTACTTGGGGACTCGCAGCAGACGTGTTAAATACATTGGTGTCTACTCTTACTGAGTTTGGATCGCTTCAGGATACTGTGGATATAGGAAAGGAGGAAGCAGAGCTGCTACAAACTCAAATTTTAGACGAAATGATAAAGAGATTTAGCTGTGTTTTTATAAGCCGTGCAGAGGGATTGAAATGCCTTTCTGATTACTATCCATGACACATGTATTAATATCTTTATGAGATGCAATCACTTTCCAATTATCAGATCATTCAAATTTCTTATTACCTTCGATCTTAGCAGTTGATTAGCAGTTGATTGGTATCGCCCGACACCTCTCTATCCAATTTTTCAGTTTCATAAATTGGTATACCAACACACCACCGTGAACATGCTATTATGCTTCGGTTGCAACTATCTGAGCTCATGTATGGGAGTTCACCCGCCTGAGCAGTGGCATGGAAAACTGGGCGTTGATAGCCTTTAATACACAATAAATTTAAATAGAGCGTTGATATATGACCCACTTCGTATTCATTTCTCGCCTTACAGTGCTAGCACGATACAAGATACTACTTCAGATTCATATTCTCAACCACTGAGTGAATAACTTAGCCTTCCCACATCCGCAGGACCACAAGCACTCAGTCCAAAAGTCCATGCAGCACAAGATCGGCAATAGAAGTGGGACTAATGCTCCCATCAGATTCGAAGCCAAAATCGACGGCCGGCAAGGTCATTTTGAACAAGCCCTTAACAAGTCTGACAGTACCGTGCGGTAAGTGTCTCTCGGTATTCCTATGGTTCTCGGCTCAAGCCTTCTGCGAACTCGGTTTTTGCTCTCAACTACGTCATGAGGTACATGAAGTATCAAACGGGGCATTGGTTGTCGGCAATAAACCTCTACGAGGATAGCTCAGCCTCACGCGACTATGCACACCCAGGATTGAGGGGTACAATGGACGATACACGACACATTAATCGCTTCTCCTCATGTGCCTTAGGATTTGAAGAATCTCTTGTACCGACTTGGCTACGATGTGCTTTATCAATTCGTCCGTATGACTCGTCAAATAGTAAGGTACGAATAGTCCATATCTCTCTTCGAAACATCTGCTAGATGTCACCTGGATCAACGCCGAGAAATGCCGGAAAATCTCAAGCATAGCAGCTTTCTCCTCTTTCCTTTAATGCAAAAAAGAACGGGTGAACGAGGGATAAACTTGTGCCCACACGGAGATAGCTCGAAACACTGTACGTCCAACAAGTTTAGAGGAGGGTTGTGCACTAGTATATAAACCCATTGACACTGTGCTATTTCCTTAGCCAGTTCTCGCTCCACCTATTGCGCCTCAATCATGAAGTTCTCTGCTGCCTTGTTCACCGCTATTGTTGGCACTCTGGTCATGAGTGCTCATGCCGCTCCTGCGGCTGCTCCAATTGGTAAGGACATGATTTTTGTCCTGCTTGATTCCAAGCCAATGCTCATTATTTCATGTCACAGAGGCTCAAGCCACCTGCGCAGAAAGATACAATGCATGCTGCGATCTCTGTTATGTAATTGGCACAGACATTCGAGCCTGTATCAATCGCTGCAGTAATTCATGTAAGAGGTCCATTCGAAACCAAGTTTGTCTTGATATCATTAACGTTGACCGTATCCCAAAAACAGACCTCATCTGTTTACGTGGTTAGGCTATATTCCGTGTACTTATAGTGAATTTAAATGGCCTATATATCGTTTGACCGAGAACTTTCCGTACAGCCGCTCTTCTATAAATCATCTAAGGCTGTTAAGTATGCCCACTTGTACTTGTGCTCCCACACATGGTACTACTATCCATTAACAGCGTGGAGTGTAATACCCCCCCGCAACAATTTCGGTACCAATCTCTTCGGTCTACGGGACCGCACCAGGTCACCATCCAAAGTGACAAAAGCAGCAAGGACCCCGCTATACTTAACAGGACACATGCCGCTGTAATATCTACTACATGGGGGCGGAAGCCGAAGTAAATACCTATGTTTGCCCGTCAACCCTGAGATCTTAGAGGTAGCCAGTTCAAAATTTTACTTACATGACAATAATAATCCGAAGGGAGGTGTACGAGCACAGATTGAATTGTAGACCCACTCAAAATACTGCTGATAGACGTAGAAAAAGCAACTAAATGGAGGCGATTGGCCATCTACTTGATGCAGTCCACGATCTCTGGTACTGGAGATTCTGTAGTAATAGACACGGCTGATGTTGCCATAAGTAAACCACCCTAGAAACAAGCACAAGGATGAGAACCTTAAGTTAGCGAGCGTGTTGAGATTCATAAGAGCCGGACATACCACAACATTCTGCGTGCCGAGTCGCTGCGTCAATTGTTGTACCCCCCCCCTATTCCAATCTTCCTTGTGAAGTGGCTGACAGTAGAACCATATTTCGTCCAGGGTCGTCCTGCCAGACACGGTGTGTGGCGTATAAATAAACGCCATCGCCAACCCCGTAACCCTGTCGTTTCTTTTCGTTTGAAGTCCCACCGTTCCGGAACTTCCGTACCGGGTTGGTGAGTGCATTAAGGACAGTTACATCCGTCACGGATAATTATTCCATATGCTTGTCCTACAGAAATAGGATGCTGTGATTCTGACATGGACTTGGAAAGGTGCTGGTGGGATGGGTTGCTGGGTTATAGAAGGGACAGTGCGACTGGCCTGTTGCAAAATGCAGGTGTCAAAGCTATGGTAAAGGGAAATGCGTTTTTAAAGTCTCTCATAAAATGGAATATATTGCAGGCTGTTGAATTGTAGCCTTGGAGCTCCGATGTTCTGTGCTTGCCAAGCAACCCGTATCCCGAGTGTGGGAGCGCCCAGAGACGCAAATTTGAGGGTGCCATAACAGTAGTCGTACCCACTATCCTAAAGATCGGAAGAGAATAAGCTGTGTTCATTGAAAAGAAGAGATGTGCAGACCAAGCATTTACGCGGACACCCAAACCGATTTTCCAGTCTTATCTGGCAGAATTGACTGACTTACACACCGTTGCGGCCTAGAGCCAGGTCCTTGATGCAAATATTCTGTACCATCATGTACGTCAGGCATAACTGGTCAGGCCTCGGAGCAAGATACGCACTCCATATGCTGGAGGATCACAGCATCAGCATACTCGAATAATGGCAGGGCGGCTTCAATTATCGGGAAGGCTACTGTACATCAAGATATCGGTGTCGGTCCGTTATTTGGGGAGTTCGTGGTCAGAGCCTTTGGGTAAGACGTTTCGTTATCCTGAAGTGGAACTATGAGGTCGCAAGTGGATTGCTTTCTGAGGGTTCAGGATGTTGACAGTCTCTCAGACGGGAAAATAACTTCAAAAGAGGGGATGAGGGAACACAGCAATGCTGTCCTATAGCGCATGTCCATCACGCGTCAGCTATCCGGCATCAGCGCTAGGTTTCCGGGGGTAAGTCAATAGGGCTACGACGATCCTGTCCTTTGGCTAGGAGATGATGTGATCTAATGGCAGGCTCAGAGAGCCGATATGGCTTCAAATCAAAAGTTGACTCACTGCGCATAGGTCAAGTTGAGTGTCCAGACCTCCTAGCTTGTTAGAACCTAGGGTTGGCACATGTCTGAAGTACAGAGTCGGTATCAAGTTGATGAAGCCAGTAGCTGTTTTACTCACGTCACCAGATATTGTATATCAACCCTGGGCGCGTGTTTGCCAAGGGCTACTCCAAGTCGTAGTGTTGGTCATGGCCAGCAAAAAGATACGGTACTGGCCTTTGCCTTGAGGACTCGGGATTAAGCCTAGAGCCTAAGCCAATATCCTACACCGTCAAAAAGCTCCCAACTGCCACGTACGCCCTACTCTCAATCTAAGGCTGTGTGGGGTTGAGGTGGACCAGAACGCATGTCAGAAATACGGCACATTTCGGACCACCCCAACCTGAAAGGTTTTACCAGAACACCCTCATCGTTCATGATTTTTTTAGGATGCTCGGCTTTATCCCGCCCCGGGAAACAGCCTGGCTTATGTTTCCATCAGCCATGCAGAAAAAGTAAGCTTCCTTCCCCATATGGAACTGCCAATCATCGGCACAACCCGCGCTTAAGCGCTTAGGCCCCCATTCACGTAGACAGGGGTCCGAGCTGACATCCGACGTCGGTAATAGAAGGGCACACTCATCAAATTCGAAGACAAAATCACAGCTTGCTCGTTAGTAGGTTGATGCCCCAACCGTACTTTAGCGCTCATCTTGACGGCAGTGTCCAAGTACTCCTTCAATTGAGCCCTGCTCGCTTCAGCGTTGCAGGCAGTACAATAGTACGATATTAGTAGTGACGCGAATTCGGAAAGCTTAATGATGCTATCCAAGACACAATTAGATCATTGACACTCACACGACTATCACACCCTCAACGTCGGCGGCTACAGCCCTTGCTTCTTCCTCATGTGATCTACCAACTTTTCACGGTTCGAGAAACTGTCAAGACACTTGGATTCAAGTCCCTCATGGAGAATCAGGTACGAAGCACGGAAGAACGGTACAGAAGGTAGTCACCTGCTGCGATCCTTGATATACCAGACAAACTCGGTCGAAAGGCTAACATTCTCAACTTCAACTCATTGTGGATATGCACTAACGGAGGAGAGCAGCAAGGGGAAATCTCCGAGCTTTTCACCTAGCTGAACATCTAGGCCACTGGGAGAGGCTAACGAAATCATATATAAGGCCTTGGGAAATGCAGAAACTCTTCAGCAAGCCCAGCTTTAAATCCGAGTCGCCTCACCTCTTACCAATCATGAAGATTTCTGCTGCTTTCCTCACCGCCGTTGTTGGTACCCTCTTCATGGGCGCCACTGCTGCTCCAGTTGGTGAGGGCGTTGGCACCCTCGTCGCTGCTGCTGGAATGCTGATCCTGTACTTCTCATTATCCAGAGGTTAACGCTACTTGCTTGGACATCTACAATGCCTGCACCGATCGCTGCTTTGCCATTGGTGGCCCCGACCTCCGCACCTGCGTTAACCGCTGCACTGGCCAATGTAAGTAGCTCGCTGTCGGGCATCGACAATTCGAGAATTCACTTGTGTTGATGACATTCGGTGTACAGATCTCCTCTGCCAACTCGGTTAAATATACCGCCTTAGCTTGTGTTGTAGTATACAGTGTGCGCAGTCCTGTAGCGAAAATCACAACGCGGAGTGACGATGAGTTATGCGAGATTAAAAGAAAAATAAAGAGATCGAGGTATAAGTATAGAGTATGCGTGATCGTGAATATCTATAACCAAGGAATGTATATCCTCCATCCAAAGACAAGAAATTGAAAAAGCGTACGTCAATAATCATGAAAGAAAAAAAAAAACGAACGTGCAATTCCATCATACATCATGCATCATGATCCGACCACCAAACTATTCCATTTCCCGTGTCACAAGCAAACTATCAGATCCTTCTCCCGAACCCAGTCGGACTTAGACTCCTCATTTCTTCCTCTCCGACGTCTCTCACACTCCAGCTGGTGGCCATTATCTCGTGAACTCTTTTCAACGCTTCCTGATCCCCATCGTCCTTCTTGGTCTCCTTTCTCTTCGGATCGGGCATCTGTGCACTAGCCTTTGAGCCCTTGTAATTGTGATTACGATTGTGACGAGCGGGATCATAAGCCGACGCAGTCGTATACTCCGACCCAGACGAAAAATCACTCGCCAGCTTAGCAAGCGGCAATGGAAGCGGAAGGGGTAATCTCAAAGATGACTCGGCGGAGCCGGCTGGCATAGCCGTCGACTTGGAAGATTTGGATTTCGGGGTAGGAGCACTACTATTGTGACGATTCTGGGTTTTCGGCTTAACTTTGACCTTATGTCCAGAGGGAGACGGAAGAAGTGGTGAAATGGGTGATGTTGATACGGTATTATGCTCATTAGCTTGCTGTTTCTTCGTCAGCTTCGTCGTTATCGGGTGTCCTTTGGCTCTACTCCGATGAGGCGTCGCGGTGGGTGTTGATGAATTCTTTCCGGGCGCTGCTGAAAGCAGCGGCTTAGAAGGGATTACGTAGTGTTCCTGCGAGGTAGACAGAACATGGTCCCTTTGTCTTCCTTTCCCCTTCTTACTACTCCGGCTAGGTGTCGCGGGCGTATTCTTCGAGGCTGCCGCCGCACTCTTGGATCCTGACGGGGTAGTCGCCTCCAATTCCGCCAGGCTAGCAAACGACATCGGGTTCGGGGAGAAAGTCAAAATCTCATTCAAAGGCGGACTCATAATCTGCGTTGGGCTTTGAGGTAACACGCCCAGATCAACTGTCGGCCCGGCTCTACCCCTCCCTTTGCTTCTCTTCCCATCTCCTGATGGCGACGTCGTCGAGGTTGATTGGTTTTGGCGTGATGTTTGGTGATCTCGTTGATAGTTCCTCGAGGTCGATCTAGACCTGGACCCGTCCCTCGATCGAAAACGTGATCCGCGTTCAGGTAATGCCGTATAGCCATCGTCTTTCATCAACTCCCTCATCCTCTCCTTGACGGACATCGAAGACGCGAACCCAGAGGAGCGTTGAGAGCGTGAAGTTGGAAAAGTGTTTGCATGGGCATGTACATGGGCAAGCGTGGGTGATGGAGATTCAGTGATAATGCGAAATCCCCTTCCACTCGTACGAGCAGTGGGTTCCGCTGCAGAGTCGAGGCTGGTGGTAATAACCATCTCGGTCAAATAACTTGAAGGACGAGCAGAATCACGGTTATCACGCGAGTGACTAGTCGAATGATGCCTCTTCGAAGGTTTTGGGGTAGGCGTATCGCCTCGAGCAGCAAGATAGCCTCTATTGCGCCCCTTATCTCGACTTCTGCTCCTTGCTTCACTTGTGCCCCGCTCGTCGACTCTCACGTCCGAATCGTTCCTCCTATGAGACTTCCTCGACGCCTTCCTAATAACGAGTCCACCAATTCCCCCACTCTTGTTCGCCTCTCCTCCGAGCCACTCTTCCAGCTCTTCTACACTGGTGGGTATAGCTATCCCAGTAGGCGTTGACATCATATCCTCAACTCCGCCACCGCCGCGCTTTCCATAAGTTCTCTGTTCCAGGGGATCAACTTGACCATTCGCACTGGCACTGGCACCCACGCCCGTACTCTCTCCACCACTTGCGCCAGTAACACTATTCAAAATAGCAGACGCAGTCCCTCTTACGGAATCCATCCAGCTCTTCTTCTTCCCAACAAGTCTCACAGATGGCCCCCTCGACGCAGCTCGGTCCCTCTCCTTTGCCTTATCCGCCATCCTCTTGGCACTCGCGTACTCCTCCGAATCGCTGTCGCTCCAATAAGACTGCAGCATCGCCAATGAACTCTCGTTTCTCCCTGGCTCAGGTCTTGATTTCGAAGAGGGTCCGGGAAATCTGGTGGGCGTCTTGTAGCGATATTCCGCATTGGCTTTGCCCTTATTGCTACTAGCACTTGACTTTGTTCGACCATGACGGCTTCTAGACCTGCCGCTCTGGCTCTCTAACGCTTGCGGTAAACCAGGGATATAGGGACGTGATCTTCTGTCACCATCGCTATGGACGTAGCCACCCCGAGAATCGTACGGGGACGAGAAGGGGTCTTCGTAATTATAACGTTTGCCCGACCGAGATCGCGAATGAGAGCGTGATCGAGAGTCCAAGGGGAGAATGTCACCCTCCATCGGAGGTGGCTTGGCTATCCCAGGCCAAACGACCACGCCTTCCCTTCTCTTCTGTTTGCTTCTCCTCCCCTTGCGATCTTCCTCGTCATAATCAAAACCCCATCCTCGGTATGGCTGGGTATAATACCCTCCTCCTCGATTGTGGTACCCATAATTCCCTCTCATCCAATCACCTTCGTCTTCACTCTCCTCATCGCTCTCAGTATCTTCATGACCACCCTCATCTCCACGAACGCCACTATACTCCGGCCCAGCAACCAGCCTATCCTCCCCCGTAACCCCTCTCCTCCTCTTCATCTCCTCCCGCTCATCAAGATGATCCATCCACCCAGCTCCATCTCTCCCGCTTCCAACGATCCCCAGCCCCCTCCTCCTGCTCAAAGTTCCCACACCGCCTACACGAGCTCCGCCCACTCCCATGTCGGCGCCCATACCGGCGAACCCTTCTTCCTCCTCAGATCTGACGCGCAACTTGGGCTTCCTGTGCATGCATCCGTATGCTAACCACAGAAGGGCGGATATCAATATTGCCCCGACGACGGAGACGAGGATGACGAAATAGATTGAATGGATCGTGAAGTGCTTGGTGTCTAAGAGGGACGACGGTGGATGGGCTGTGGGTGTAGAAGTGGTAGAGGACGAAGATGGCAAGGACGAAGGTGTTGATCTAAATGACGCAGATGCAGATGCAGATGTAAACGAACGACTGGTAGGTTCCGAAGAAGGACCGCTAAAAAACGAAGAAGACGGAGACGGAGACGAAGGGGAAGCAACTCCAGATCCAGGCTGAACCAACGACCCATCCACGATCGTTTCGGTTATAAGTACAAAGGTGGGTGTCTCTGACGGATCGGCAGAGAAGGGGTCAACGGTTATCGTGATTATCTGCTGCGGCTGCTGTTGATTTTGTTGGGGAATGGGGTTTCGAGGTAGATGAGCTTGGTAGGTGGGTGGATTAGGATGGTGCGTAGGGTATGGGTATAGGTCTACATGAAGATTGGGATTAGAGGTGGTGGGGCTAAAGTAAGGGGCTTGAGTCGTAGAAGGGAGGAGGCTATTAGGAAAAAGTAGGGTTATGGTCGTAGTGACAGTCATGGTTATACCAGGACACGTTGGTTGTCCTTGTGAATGTAGTGCCTGGCCTTTGGCGCGGGGTATTAAGAAAAGCAGAATGGATAGAGGCAAGGTGCCAGTCCTCCGACGAAGGTAGAAAGGTGGGGTATACTTTGAGGATCGTCGAACATAGTTATGGATGAAAGAATTGGGATGGGTATCGTTCCTCGAGAGCTCCTGCGTGGTCTCCAAGGCCTCCAAAGAAACTAGTCCCCGCTTCTTCTGGCGCATATAGTCATCAATAGCTTTCATAACATCTTCGCCATCACTACCACCTCTCATATCACCAATGGCCTGAACGCCATTGACATCCATTGCTACACCAACGCTGACAATATACACGCGCATATACCCTCGCTTCTTCACACTATTGGAGCCTGGATTCGGGAGGGATGACGATAGACCCCACTCGAGTTTCGACCCCAAAGGCACTCAGGTCGTGAACTGGGGCGTCGAGTTGAAGACCAGCAGCGATGAAGGTCGATCTCCGAATGAGGTGCGCCGAGGGAGAGAACGACGCAGAGGTAACACCCGATCTGGATGTCTTTCTCCAAAAGGTCGTTGGGCGGACTGAATAGTGTGAGTTGAGCATCAGCTATGCGCAACGAAAGACGCAATAGAAACTCACAAAGGGGAGGGGGCGGTCGTATAGGTTCCCCTCTAAATGTCGTCGTGTTCCCAACACTCCCAATACTTCGCCTAGGCTGTAGTCTCGGCAGTGGTAGCACGTTGTACGTCAGTTGGATTCCGTTCGGTAGGTTTTCCTTCTCTTGAAGCTGCGACTGGGCCAATGCGTTCTCCCTCTCCTCCAACACTCTTGCCTTCTCTTTCTCCAGCTCCAGCTCCGTCCTTCCAGGCGGTGCGCTCCTAGATCTTGTAGATCTGTGTTTTGGCCTCGGCCGAGCGTGGTCTTCTTGCCGGTGTTGTCGGTGATGACTCTGCTGTGGTTGGGGTTGATGTTGCTGCTGAGCAAAGCTGGGTGATTTCCAAGTGTTGGGTGGGGGCGACAAGAGCCCTTTGTCGTACACCGTTGGGGATCGTGATCGTCTTGGAGGAGTCGAGGGTGCGGTTTGGATTCCCAGACCTGGACTGGGGGCAAACGAGGGAGAGGAGGGCGAACTGGGACGGGATGACTGAGCATCTATCCATTCGGCAGTCGGGTCTCGTCTGCGATCGTTTTCACTGACGTATCCGTCAGCCTCCACCTCGGGGTCGATTACTCGTTCTAGCGTGACCATCGGGTGGCTGACAACTCTGGATTGGCGTCGACCAAAGGTAAACCCGGTCGTTTGGGGGTAAAGGGGCATTGGAGAGACGAGGACGGTGAGGTCAGTCATGGCTGTTGCGGTCGGTGGAGAGCTAAAGAAAAACGAGGAGGGATGAAAGAAACGTCGGTTATATTGTGCCCAGCACACCAAACTCGGGTGACTCGTGATGGTATTTTTCTTCCGTCCCTGAACAGCCTGACCGAGGACACAGCACACACTAGCCGATATTGGTATTATCGTTATCCATTATGTTTATGATTACTTCCAAGTACGTCCGCACGTTGTTCTCGAGAGGCCCGAGCATTGTTCCGAACCGCGCGGTGAACACCATTTGACTGGTCTTTCAGAGAGCACAATGACTCCAATTCCAGGGCAGCGTGGTCCGAATCAAACAACAATGTCAGCCTCATTCGAGGGAGACACTCTAACCTAAACCAGTAGATCTCATAGCAACCAAATATCCCTTGACTCAAGCCTGATAGCATCATTCATCATAATGCATCACTGAAAACACAGCTTTCATCCGTTTGTAGCTTGATCTTCTACTAGATGCGCTTCTGAGCTGAGTAGACCAGAGCCGCACATTGTAGGCGCCCTACAAACCGGATGAGCCTGCTCAACAGGTCGAGCTTGTGGGCATGGTGCTGTAAGCAACGTAAGCGCATTATGAGGACCTCACAAGCTCGTACAAATATAGATAATTCTTTTCCCGGTCTGCTCGGAGTTTCGCCCTCTGTTCGCCTTACACGGCGAGTACAGTCGCTCAATGGAAGCAAAGTATCACCGAACTTTGATTCATCAAAACTACACGAATAGAGGTACAAAATAATACTTTATCCATACACATTACTTACTCTAACTCGCAGACATCATTTCTCGCTCACAACTCCAAATCACGGACGCCTATGCATCCTGTTGCGGAGATCCTTGACGGCACCCTGCCACTCCACCTTGACACTGTCATGCACATGACCAGATATGTCGTGTCCAAAGTGCCTTGAGAAGTACGCCTCGTGGGCTCGTTGCAGCCTGCTTGCTGGAAGGGCAGCGAGCGGGAGGGTGGCCGAGGATGCAACTTTGATAGCAGTTCCCGCAACGGCGCCAACAAGGCCGCCTGCCTTGGTGGCTGTACCGAGAAGCCCACCACCGATCTTTGTCGCCGGTTTGGCTTGTGGTTTGGGTTGCGCCTGAGGCTTAGCTGATGGTACAACTCCTTGTTTCTCCCGAATGGCCTTCACGAATGCACGGTTAGTATCTACGAATCGAATAAAGTGCAGGTTTCTTACCTCGACTTGATTCAATAACGCGGCTTCGAAGACATCTGCCAGTTCACCGACAAAGTCATGTGTGGTCGTAAATGGCGACATGACCACGTTCCTCAGCACAAACAGATCGCCCTCACCCTCCAGTCCCAACCTCTTCTTATAATCCCTCATACACTCACCATAGTCTTTCTCCGTGAAGGTCGTAGAAGTGATCCAGAACGGTATCTCCTTGGGATTCTCCTTCGGCTCCGTAATCGAGAACAACTCAAACAACGCCCTATTCAAATCATTCGCAGCCTTGACATCCTTGTTAATCGACCCATCCGCGTTACGGAAGTTGCAAGCAAAGATGTTGATGTTGAGCTCGGAACCGAGCTGGTTGAGGAGCTTGAGCGCTTCTTCGTCTTTGAGAAGCTCGGCATCGGATTTATTCCAGATTCGGGTGCGGATGAACTCCTTCTCTGCTTCGACCTTTTCGGGGGTGGAGTTGGGGTCGGTTTCGGATGGGAGGGGGTTGAAGGGGACGACGATGAATGGGTCTGTGTCTGTTGACATGGCGGCCCAGTGGCTTGAGAACTTGATGCGGGTCAAGGTCAGTTATTACGGTGGTATATGCCAAAGGAAGAGCGTACTTACGCGACGGCAAGTGTACGAAACCTCTCTCAAGAGGGCACCATGACCCTCTGGATGCAATCCAATGACTTCGTGAGCAAGGAAAGCAGCAGAAGCCGCCGCTCCCGGTTTACTACAACCCAAAAGTCAGCACCATCAAGCCCACCACACCAAAGCGCACACATACCTTCCCTCCACACCATACACTCCAATACTCACATCCGTCGAATTCCCATCCAAATACGGCGCAGTCCACGTAACCAAATACCTCATCCTCCCGTCCTTATACACCAAGCTCCCCGCCGGATACGGCACATACCCCGACTTGTGTGGATCAATCGTGATCGAATCGCAGTCCTTCAGGGCCCTCAGCCGCTCCTCCGTCTCCGTCCTCAACCCAATCAAATACCCCGACTCGGCGCCCTCCGGCTCCAGCATCGTCGAGAAGTAGCCGCCCCAGGCCGCGTCGGCGTGGACGACGAACGAGAGGCCCTTGGCGCGGTACTCGTCCCGGAGGGCGAGGATCTCGGGGAGGAGATCGACGGTGCCCTCCTCGGTGGTGCCGATGACCGCGACGACCTCGTACACGGTCCGGCTTTCGGCGAGGCATTGGTCGAGTTTGGCGCGGAGGAGGTCGATGTTCATCCGGGCGGAGATATCGATTGGGATGTCGATAACGCTCTTGGAGCCTAGTCCGGCGATGGCTATATTGAGGGGTAATTGTGTCAGTCGTCAAGTGTCTAAAGGGAGTTGGTGGCGCTTACCTGCACTCTTGGGCCAAGAGTAGTGCTTCGTGCTAGGAACCAAAAGGACGGGCTCGTTCTTGATCTGCCACCTATCCAATAGGTCCCTCATTCCGACAGTCTGGACGAGGTGTTCTTCCATCTCCGCGTTGAAGGTAGCGGCGTCAATGTTGTACTGGTGGACAATTGTATCTTGGAGATTCAACACGGTGGATACAGTGAGGTTGAGCAAATCCCATGTCTCTAGCGTGGAAAAGAGTTTTTCTTGACCGGTTGCGGTTGTGACTTTGAAGGTAGAGGCGATGCCAGAGAGTGCGGATCCTGGCACGGCCATAGCATCTCGGAGGGAAAGAGGGTAGTACTTGAGATTGCGAGCTGCAATAAACGGCTGAGTATCGTGACGGTAAGCCCAGTATTTGGATTACTTACACACCCTAAAAGGAGGAGCTTGGTTAGCGTATGCCCCTATACATACTAACAAACGGGACGCTCAAACTCACCAGAGAGATTCCAAGTTGGCCACGGTCCCGTCGCAAGTGATATGCCCCCACGCGACAGGCAGATTGCTCCCAGTCTCAAGGTTATAGCCTACCATCTCAGACAGCTGCTTCCCTACTTCAGTTTCAAGCAAAGTAGTGAACGGGCTGGCTTCGAAGGCGACGTTATTGGGGTTATAGAACAACGTCGCGACATAACCCAGGATGGCGGGCAAACTCTGGTCTACAGTCATGTGGGCGCTGTAGCGGGGAGACCAGAATGGAACTGCCCATTTGTCGAGGGACTCGAGGAGCAGGTCGAGGTTGGAGGCGATGGACGCGCTGCGTTCTTGGAATGCTTGGGTTTCGATGAATTGGGATGTGATGAAGTTCTAAAGTTGGTGAGAGACACGCATATTAGTATGGTGTAAAGGGAAAGGTAAACAGTCATCTACTTGCCTGATCGGACGGGAAGTAGCTCTTCCGCCCACTCTCGAGTCTCTCGACCATACCGACGAGGTATTTTTTCAAGAGCTCGGCATTTTCGGCTTTTGGACCCAGGAAGCTCGCCGAGATCTTCGCATGGGAGTCGATGTGGTTTGCGATTTTGGTTGCACGGTCTTTGGACATTTTGTATAGATCTACGAGAATTACGTGCAGAAGGTGATGGTGCCAGTAAGTGTGAAGTGTCAAGGCGAAGACAACTGGTGTTCACCTTTCGAGTGCTAATCAATATCTGAAAAGCAGTTGGGCAGCTTTGGCACAGTCCTGCATGCTTTTATACCTGCAGCGAATAAATCTAAGGTATTTACATTTTGCACCTCTTCGGTTCCAAGTGTGAACCTGCCGTCCAAGAAAGCAGCTGATCACCCCAAGTCGAAAGGACCCCTCGGGCTATCTCCATACGGTCGATGGAAATGAAAAAACAGGGGTTCATTTACTTTGCGATCCCCATCCCCGGGCCTTCACAGAATTCCGCTGCCAACCGTTACGAATTGAAGGGAAAAAACCTCAGCCACACGTGGGTCACGGTGACAGCTCTGATCGGAACTTTCCTTCCAACGTTGTTCTGAGTCTTCTGACAGATGGCACACCTCTCTTGAGGGAAGATTGACCACAGTAAGAAGCAATGAAAGTCGTTAAACCGAAGAGGGTCATCGCAAGAGCTGACGGAAATGAATCTTATCAGATAATCCAGAAACTTGAATCCGTCCTTCCGCTATTAACACACGTAATCAAGTTGCAGTGAACTTCTGTCTTGGACAGGGGGCAGCTGAACCTGAATTCATTGACAAGGTTGAGTTATCAGAAGGAACCATCAGTGTCTGTACAGAGCAAAATACATACCTGCCCACGACTGAGGTTCCCTCACAGCCCCCATGATCCTAGGTCATGAGTGCGAGGCTACGGTATCACATGACGTTCGCTTTCCCAAGGGAGCGTTGATTTGACAGTTTTGTGATGTCTCGAACCTGGTCACAAGCAACCAAGTGAACCCAACCCTCGTCATCCATTTCATGAGTGTCAACTCATAGAACGTTTACTCGCAGAATGTTCAAGGCCCAGACGCTTCTCCCAGAGCTACTGTGCCAAATTTTCATCGCTTTCATCGGGATTTCTCGAATGGCGATATGCGCTCCCGAAAAGCAGAAAAACACTCAGTTTAATGTTATAAGTGGGAACCACATGTGAATTGCGGGAACCTAGATATCAGAAGTCCAAGAAAAAGATCCCATCTTAAATTTTGGTATTACCCTTATAACGCCACGAAAAGAAATCCAACAAGGTCGGACTTCTTCGCTATGATAGTACCTGGTTTCGTGGCATTGATTCCCCTCCCCCTGCTAGACGTTGGAGTAGTTGGAGATTGCTACGTGGTAATCCTATGACTGTGCTTACCTTTGCTAGCCGTGGACCGTAAAGCATTTACACCTCTCGGCCCTTCGGTAGTTCAACCTTGAAAACGGTCAGGCCACAGGGTATTGGGCGATTATGCACGTGGGGACGGAGTTGTGAAAAAGGGAATCATCGAGAATCATCGAGGTTGAAGCGACATCAGAACCTAACCTATCAGACGATGATGAACTATGAGTACGTATGTTGATCTTGATCGCCTCACTAAGGTCTGCATACAGTGGTTGAATGAGACAGACGACGTTGATTGACAAGGGGTGAATAAAAGATCGAATGGCAGTCAATATTCGAAAAGTAGGAGTCCCAGGGGCCTTCTGTTCTCCTACCACCATTCATTGTGTAGTTGCGCTTCGCGTCGTAGAAAGACGCGATTAACATGATATCCATCGAATAAGGCTATCCGGAAGCAATAGATGCAAGAGCGTTAACACGCAGCAGTCTGGTTGCGACACAGTACTTAGAGTGGTGAGGTCTGGTATTAAATAAAACGAAGAAAACCAATCCACATGGTCAAGCACAATTCCCAGCATTCCGCTTACCATTCATTCGAATCTGAACTGAACGAATCACTCACATATCCGCCTTGATCACCTGCAGCACCTTTTCCATAACTATGACTGAGAGGGTGACCCACAGTGGTAAAAATGCAAAGATTGAAGTTGCCGGTGGTGTCGAGTTTAATTTGCTTGCCCTAAAGTACCAGACAGCAGTGTGGCGTGTTGGTGTCGCACCGCTTTCGTGCATCTCATGCCAACCTTATTGGACCTCCTTACAGAGCTCCTCCTGTTGATAGGTGTCTTCTACCGATCGTCGTCAAACTCACTCGAGTTGATTCACCTCGCTCGAGTATGCAGACGGTTGAACTCAATCTACGTTTCCCCGGGCATGAAATCAATAGGGACTAAACTTTCATAGTAGTGCCAACAAAGCCACCAAACCGCAATCACCAAGAATGCGATGACCTTTCTATGCTCATTATTGCTTTTGATCTCCGTTCTTTAGACCAGATAACGTGCCAGCTTAGGGGCAATACCCAGCTCGTGCTTTACGACTGTTCATTCCTCTCACAAGGTCTCTCACTTCTTTAACCCTGCAACAACTTCACGATCACCAACTTCGGCCAATGTCATTCTTCACAATCCTCGATTTTTTCTCTCGTCTGGACTTATCCAAACTCACTTGTCTGGCCCTTGATGCAACACTTCCCGATTTGCGGGTTGTATCGGAGGAATGGCTCAAGTCAAGATTTCCCATCTCCCTTCCTCGCGTCGAGTATTTTCGGGGACCGTTAGATTATCTTTCAAAGCCCATTTTCGATTTTTCCCTCTCGCTCAATGAAGCGTGGATCATTCCGCGTACTGGCGATCCATGGTCTCACGGCTTGCAGCCGTTTTGGCGTATGAGCATGGCAAATGATATGACTCCTCTCTTCAAAACACGCCAGCAACATCTCCTCTGCGACGTGATCGGGTTAATTATTGACCAATTGCCCATGGAGTTCAGCGGGTATACGTTCAATCCCGCCGACGCTAATCAGGAATCCTCCGCAAGGCTACACCCTCATGAAGCCGTCATTCAAGAAATGGAGCGAGACAGCCAACGAGTAGGGTTCATCTGCGGCGGAGTGACTGATCTCGCCTTATGTTCGTTCGAAACTTACGAACAACGCCTCTCCATGCTTGTTAGCGGCCCAGGACGCACACGAAAAATTGATAAGAACAGAGCGCTATGCCTTGTGACATGGTTATGCGGATTTGTTAATCTGCGCCGTGTGGAGTTTAAAGGTGGGGAGTTGGGAGGCTGGTTGGTGGCTGCTGCAAGTGATTTCGCTTCGCTACTTAAAGAAAGACAGCCTATCCTTCAACGTTTGAAGATAGGTGATCAACTGTACAGTTGGGACTCCTGATATTCGGTTCTTCGTATAGCTTTATCCTGTTGACAGGACGGTTCGATGTATACCAAGTCGCCGAGGAATGTAATGTGCTTGAGAATACACTGGGCTTTTCCTTGATTGACTATATGGCCGTGCATCAGAGCTGCGGCTGGTATATACTATAGGTCAACAGCATCAGTACAGTCGTTAGCGATCGTCATGGCGGCTCTGATCCTGTTTTGTATTGGCCGAGAAAGGTAGGCAGACGTGAACACCTTGTATTATAGGATAAAAAATTCACGACAATCATGATTCAATAGTCGTGGTGCTTCGAATTTGGCTTAGGTATTAAGCTGCTTTGAACCTCTCCCCTACTCAATTTCCTTGAGTCTCAGTATAATTGGCATCTATGCGTAGAGCATTTACGGTTGGGGAGGGTCATTAGGTCGCCGCCGTACAGATTACTTGCGTCTTCACTAGGGTTTTGAATGGAGGTACTGCGCTCCCAAAACTCAGGGGAAAAATTATGGAGAATCACGTGTGCATTTCACATTCGATCCAAGAAGTTGGCCACACAAAAAAGCACAAATCCAGAAGTCGTAACTGACATTCCTATAAAGTCATCATCATAACACCTCGAACGCCTCAAGATGCCTTCTCCGAGTCCACCGTAACGGACTCGGACTTTTCCGTCACAAGAGTACCTGGCTCCATAACATTGATTCCTTTCCCCTCAGCTGGACGTTGGCGTGAGCAGGGTCAGTTGGTATACCTATTCAGTAGTTTGGGGCGTACCTTCTATTTGCTTGATGGGACCCGTGAACCACTTCCTTGCGCTTATCAACCAAAATCCGCCGCTGTATAGGATCACGATGCCCACAGCTACGATGGCATAGTTCAACGTCTGTGAGTCAACCGGCTGTGTGGAGCGTGTGGGAGTGAAAACGGGAACGGGGAGGTAGATTCATAGGGTGCGAATGACATCGGCTTAGGGACGAGTCAAATGATTTGGTCATTATGGGAACTCACGTTGACTTGGGGCAGGACGAATGCGGTCGAGATAAACCCAACCCAGAGCACTGCGGTGACAGCCACAAGAAAAGAGAACCTTCCGAGATGGAAGGGACCGCGTGTGAAGGATTGGTGGTTGATGATTCGTAGGGCGATTGGGATGGCTGTTTTTATTCCAAGGTGAGCCTATGTTGATGCTTCGCTTTTTGGAGTTACAGGACGCACCATATGAGATGTACAGCCCAATCGTAGCGATAGAAGTTGCTGCTGCGAATGCAACGCTGCTTCCCAAACTTGGAAGACCCAGGATGAAGCTCAGAGTGCAAGCCAGCCATACTGAGAAGTAAAACAACAGAAAAGTCAGCGACCCGGCATTTCGTGTGAATTGTGAAATCAATCCACCAGTGCGGATGGGAGACCTCCATCTCTTGTTGACTTTACTGAAAAACTTGTGTCCGGGTATACCACCATCACGAGCGAATGCGAACATCATTCGTGAGTTCGAGGTAATAGAAAATGTTCTGAAAACCGACGTCCAGAAACATACTCAAACTCGATTGACCTCGGATACTTACCCACAGAAGTACATCGCACCAATCACGATGACCTTTCAAAAGGTATACAAGTCAGCCCGTCTCCCTATACTGATAGAGCATTCAACTTACCATCAATACAATTGCACCTCTCTCTCCAACTGTATCCAGGAAGATCTGTGTCACAGGTTGCCCAGTATGCGAGGCGAGCGTTCCATCTAGATCTTGAATCGAGAAAAGCAGGCCTAAAATAAGGAACCACCCAAGCAGAGCAGATACACCGATGGCCATTATTATACCGATACTGCCGGACATTGCTGCGTTTCGGGTCTCTTCTGTCATCTATTCGTAGCCTGTCTTGACTGAGTCATAAGCCAGAGGGGTCAGGACTTACATGAGCGCTGGCATCGAATCCTATGTGACGCAGATGTCAATTACGGTCGCCGTAGAAAAGCTGAGATAGGCTTACCAGTCAGAGTATACTACAAGTCAAGTTCGTTAGAATGGAGTGGGACCAATCTTGCCGCGTGCTTACCTGCGCCATCAAAATCTACGAGCGCTAACCTCAGTGGATGCGTAAATAAAGGAAGACGCAAATGTCGTCCTTACCCCAATAACGACGACATAAACGTTACTAGCTCTCGCTCCCCACCCTTCCCCATCCAATCCGGTGCCATCAATGAACGTCCTAAAGACGAAATGCCCAGATTGATGTTTAGGCGCCTTGGCCAAGATCGCAATTACGAGCGAGGTCGTTCCGGCGGCGTGCCACCATACGGAGATGTTGTTAAGGTGATGGAGGAGTTCGACGCCGAATGTGTTCGTGAGCCCTGCATGAAGCGAAAGCGTCGAAGTCAAGTAATTGTTAGATGAGTATGATTGATGTGGCGTACCTTGCGTAAATAAAACTGCTGCATATATTCCTGTATAAATTCAAGAATAAACGAATGAAGCGGTATGGTAAAGAACTTACATACCAATTGTCGTTTCAGGTGTCGGGGTAAATTTTGTTCCAAGGGTGCAGGCGGTAGAGATAAAGTTGGCACATGCAAAGCTGGAATTGGGGGGTTTGCTGATGGATCAAACCCTAGGGTAAAACGGTCGGAAAGTACCTTATGCCTGTCGTGACTGCCACTTGTCCGAGTAGGTTGAACCATCCTGGAAGTTTGGCTCAGAAGTAATCAGCAATTCGTAGAGCATTGAAGGCTTACCCGTTATCCAAGATGCAAAGGCGGCATTCTCGGGCGAGGATAGCATCGCAGCCCAAAAGTAGGGCCCTCCAGATGTCGGATGTGCACTAAAAAAGTAATCTAACAATGGAACAAGATGGCAAACGTGGATAACACTTTACCTGCAAATTTCTAGAGAGAGGTTAATGTACAAACTCGAACCAAGAATGATTAATGATTGCTTACCCGCCATAGCCAAACCAACGAACATAGTAAATACAGCTAGGTAAATGTTAATGCTCAAGTCGACTCTCGCTAGAGATACGTGACGCTCACAAACTATCACCCATCCCCAGACCATGACCACTGGTCCTCCCGTATTCTTGTAGCATCCCTTGTTAGTCCAACACCTCAGGCACACGACAGGATTTGACAACTTACGAGCCCATAAAGAAACAGGGACGGGATTCCAGTAATGACGGATATGATTGAGAATGACACCTGTGTAGATCAAAAGGAAGGATCAATAATTCGCATGAGGTTATTCTGCTGTCGTGCTTACGCCGAAGTTCTTAAAGACCGGAATTAGTAGCTAGCATACCACAGAATGACAATCATACCTGTAAGAGTCCAAGGTCGCGTCTGAGAGGTCAAGCACAGAAACACGGAGTTAGTGGGTTTAAATCGTATGATGCAGGATACGGTTTAACTTCAGCTCTTGCTTGTATCCCATCCGCGCCAATTCAGCTTCATCCCTCTCCAAGCCACCAGACCTGGCTTCGTTGTCCATCGTGTGATTGCTTGATGTTTGTGGCATGACTGCGCGCAGAAGGAGAGAGAAAAAGATAGGCTCCACCAGAAAGACAGAGCTTCGCCTGTGGCTTGTTCGGCCAGCCTTTCGGGTACATATGGCCCGGGCAACGCAGCTGAATGGGGATGCACGCGTGGGTGTGATAACCAAATTACCCTCGTGTGGATGCAAATTCCCAATCAAGCACCCTTATCGTCTGATGTGTTCCTGTTCAGTCCCAGCGTCTGGCAGGCGATCGCGACTTGTGGTGGGACCAGGAAGGTGGGTGCAGCCCGACGGAGCTAGGAGAGATAAGAGTAGTTGAGACATATTTTTGGACTTTTGGATGTTTGCGGGCTGGGAAGAACTGGTCGTTAGTGCCAACGCACTCACACGTGGATCATTTAAACTTACTGTCAACCCCAATTAGCGTGACTCCACACGAGCTTCCACTCTGGCGCTGATCTGGTTCTCGCCTTGTCACGAATAAGCCAGCTATCGTTGCGTATTTGGATATGATTCTGGGTCTGAGATTGTATGCTGCTCGGAGGACGAGGGTTAGGCCTTGGGCATTCTAGCCTGTCGACTCCTTGTCTTCATCTCGCTTACGCTGTAACACTATCACACTGACCTCCTACACACACGAAGAATACGGCCGAGTCATCTCCTTCACTAACATCGCCGGTCACTTCAACGGCGCGAACAGCAACAACGACATCGAAGCCGAACCGCTGCTCAATCCTGAATTCCACTCCTCCAACCTAACACACCTCGCAAGTGACAGCCAGGAAAATGCAACCTTTGTCGTTCTGGCAAGGATCGGCAACATTGACGGAGCTGTGAGGAGTATTCGGGACATTGAGGACAGGTTCAACAAGTACTACGGGTATCCGTATGTGTTTCTGAACGAGGTACCGTTCACGGACGACTTCAAGTAAGTCTTGGCTTTGGGCTTCATCAGAGAGATGGATTTTACCGTTGACCCTTGTGATGAATAGGCGCATCTCAGCTCTTACCGCCTCCGCTGTGGAGCTTGGATTCATTCCCCGCGACCGTTGATCATAACCAGACAGGATAGATGAGGATAGGGCTACAGATGTGCGGAATAAGCTGGTTGCTGAGAAGGTCGTCTATGGAGGTATGTTTCCGCGCCTTCCCTCTGCAATTCCACCCCGGCGTGCATACTCAGGCAGTAAACCGCGAGTCGCGCCATCTGAGCTGTCCGTGCGCCCAATCCAATATTAACACCGCTCGCAGATATCTTAATATGTGTCATTTCCACTCTGGGGTTCGTGTATTTTTATTACCCCCGCGTTCGCTGCGTCGCCAACTATATGTCACCCTGCACAGTTCTTTTCCGACACTCGCTCGTCCAAAGATACTACTGGTATTGGAGAATTGAGTGCACTATTTACACTCTTGCATGCTAAATTCCTGTATCATCGCCTTTCTGCAGACCTGATGTCCATTTCCATTGTGATTTACACTATGACTTTGAACTGTTGGCTCTGGCTGGCGCTCGCCATATCTGAGTCTGAAATCAAGTCTACTTGAAATATAGTGAGTTGTATACTATCGGACCTTTTAATTTTTTACTAACTAGTAAATTCTAGTCTGATTATTGTAATAATATATATTCTTGATGATTCAAAGGCCCCCCCCCCAACTTACCTGTGTAGGCAAATTTCCTCTTTCTGACAGGACAATTACATACAACATATACAATATAATCTATATGTGTTATGACTTGTCCCAATTATGCATGCTATGTAGTTTCTCAGTCCCATTTTTCACACCCCATTTAGTTACATTCCCATCATTCCACCATATATACAGTCTTTAATCCCCTCCAGCTAGCTTCATTATGTTTTACTTTTTTTTTGTACCTTTTGAGGGGGCCTGTACTTAGCTACAACCTTTTAACAGAGTTAAAAAGAAAAGGCCTACATGCATACAAGATGAGACTTGGTGGAGCAGAGGCAGCATAGGCAAATAAACAGTACCATGAGCACTGAAGATTACCCCCAACTGTATTGGAGGTTCAAAAGGAGGTTGCATTGTCCTGCACTGCCACTGGCATGTAGTCCATAGTCCATAGTCCTGAGTCAGATTTGGTGCGACTTTGTATTACCTAATAATATTACGTAAGGGTACCGGTTCTGGCTGGCAGTATCTTACAAATAACACACCACCCAGATAAGAGGAGGGGGGAGGGGGTAATGTGAAAAAAAAAAAAATCTTCTCATTACGAGTAATTATTGGACTTTGCAAAAATTCACCTGAATTAACTGTCAAATTAATGTGCAACAAAAGCCACTTCTATTAATGATATTCAGCAAAACCCAAGTTTCCCAATATTGCAAAACATCTAAACAAGAGTGTCAAACATCTGTCAACGACTTCCCACCCCCTTTACCCTATCCTTCGACACAAACATCCCATTCACATACCCGGCAATCCTGTCCACCCCAATACCAACCCCAACCAAAACACCCAGATCAACGACGATAAGCTCCAATCCCCCAGCCATAAACCTTGGAGCGAACACCTTCCACACCATCAAATGTCGCCTCAGAATGGCCGCGCTGAGGGCGGAGCCGAAGAGGAGGGCAGAATAGTACAAAGAGAGACCGAGACCCGCGAGGGTGGACTCAGCGCGGATTTGGGTGTCGGGGAGAGTTCGTTCTTCGAGGTCGGATTCAGATGTCGATGCCGACGTCGGCGCTAAGGCTAAAGCCTCAGCCTCAGTCTTTTTCTCGGGCTTGTTCTTGACAGCCGAATCAGTCCTCACGGATCCTTTTTTGGAGGTAGACGCTGCTGTCGCCACCAGAGGCTCCTGTCCACCCGACTGCACAGACATCGGCGCGCGATTCCACAGCGCAACGAGCGGGGCCGCAACGCCCACGAGCAAAACCGGGCCGAGCGAGTTCATCACGACCGTCAGCGCCGAGAGCCAATAGCTCATCGTCGGCGTGAGCATAAACGCCGACTTCCACTGGATCGAGGAGATGACTGATTCGTGGCCGGTCGTGTAGAACATGTGCAGGCCGAGCAGGGCGAGGGGCACGGTGTCGCGGAAGTCGAGGGAGGCGGCTGGGTCGACGGTTGTGGAGAGGGTGGTGGTGGTGGTGGAGAGGGTGTGGGAGGATTGCATGACTCGGGCGTCTCGGACGCTGTCGAGGACTTCAAGGTAGGAGATTAAGGCGATGACGCCAAGTGCCAGGACGACTTGGCCAGTAAGTTGCGTAGTGGTATAGATCAGTGCAAAGAAGATCGTCCAGAATAACAGATAGGGCGATCCAAACGTGTTAGCAAACCCGATGATTTTAACCTGTCGGGCTTGATTTTGCTGTTCCGGGATTATCTCGACATCGAGACAAATGGGAGCCAGCAACCACAACGCTCCTCCGCCTACTATGGGGATTACAAAGCCCAATCTAGCTACCCACGTTCTGACGAATCGGAGGAAGACTGATTGAGATTCGTCGAGAACATTGACAGAGTCGACCCATTCGATTAACCAGAATATCGGGCCTGCGAGTAGTGAAGGAGCGAGGATGACAGGTAAATATGAGGATGCGAGTCCGGAGTCGGATCGGGAGGTGTGCAGGAAGCGCCGGATGACTTTGGGTAGGGCGATAGCGACAGGTAAAGCGAGTATAGTGACTAGCAGAGGTGGGGAAGGGAGTGATGAAGAGGCGTAGAACGTGACGTGACAATATGCACCCTGTTCTTCTCGGCAAACTGTACTCATGCCCATTAATCGGGTGCATACTGAAAATAAGAGCGAAAACCCAAGAATACGATATCGGAGACGAGATGTGGGCGCATATAGTCCACTCCAGGCAAAAGGAAGGATAGACGTAAAGAGGAGGAATGGGACGATGCGGTCTTCCCAAAAGGTGAAGGAATTGGAGAGGAAGCAGAGCGCGTGAAGCATCAAGAGGAGAGGCGCTAGCTGGACTTCCGTAAAGGTAATGGAACTGAACGAAAAGAGCGTCAGAGTTGACCCAAGAGGAGCCGTAAATAAGATAGAGTCCAAGGCGTCCAAGCCAACGGAGGCCGGGAGGCCCAGCGAGAGGACAAGTCCAATTACGGCCCCAGCAGCCGCTCCACGAATAAGATTGGGCAGGCGTTGGCCGATCCATGCTTCCGATACCTTGACACCAGATCGAGATAGTGAGTTGTACACTCCCCATATCGTTAGTATATGAACGGCCATAAGAGAAAGACCGAGAACCATTAGGGTTGAGTTGAACTGGGCCCACATCTTGCGACACGCAGATAGGGCGACGCGAGGGTAATTGGAAAGAGTGATCAACTGCGCCGTTGTCGACTGGTTTGGGGTCGTCGTGATCTTCCAGGCAGACTGGAGGTCGTCCCATGCACCGTCGAGCTCGCTACCAGATGAACTTTGGCGATAGGCTTGAAGGTATGCCTTGATCTGAGCGACGTTCAGCTCCAGCGCCTGCTTTAGGGTGGCACCAGACTCTTCCCTCCAAAAGATCTCGGGGATCACGGTTCCAAGGTTGTTGAAAGGAATGGGAAGACCAAGTAGCAACGATAGCGTAGGAACGATATCGATTTGCTGAATCCAACGATGCGCTACCATAGTGCCAGGGAATGGCTTATACTGCAAGAGGCCTGAAGGCATGGTAGAACCAACTTTGGCGATTGGGCGGCGTTTGCTGTATATCCACAAGGCAGCGCCTGTTTCTAGGTCGCCATCACCACCGTGGTCACCCGAACGGTCCATCCCATGGTCTCCAAGCACAACGAGGAGGGTATCGTCATCCAAGAGGTTGACGACGCGTTTCAAAACGTCGTTCATCTGCGTCAACTTTGCCTTCATACTAGGGTGGTCTGGTCCGACTCTGTGGCCTACGTGGTCTACTCCGAGGAAGTGGCCAATGAGGAAGTCGAACGGCTTGCTAGTGTCGTTTAACAGGGGGAACATGTGCCTTATGACACCTTCGTCGACGGTATGAAGATCTTCTACGTTGAACGAGTCGTAGGGAAACCGCATATTTGGTTGAAACGAGTCCGGAAATACGGACATCCAAGTGTCATCTCCCATAAATGCAACCTTGGCTCAATCAAATGGATACGATTCTGGTGCCATAGAGTGATTGGAACGAACCTTCTTTCCCGCTATATTCAACTGCTTTATGATGGAGTCCTCCGCAATTGACGATCCTCCAAAGTTATTGCCAATGTCTACAAAGGTAGGCAGCGAACCAGTCGTCACTCCTTTGATGCGCTGTAGTGTAGTTGTTGGTGGGTCTGCATACGAGTAGAATAGTAAAGAGTTCTCGGGTTGCTTTGCTGTCAGTTGTCGAGGGAGCGTTAGGACATTATGATGATGCGGTGACGATGGGATTGGTGGGTCTGGCGAAACGAAGTCAAATCGTAGCGCATCGATAACGAGGAAAACGGCACGCTTGTGGGTCGCCGGGAGTTTGCAGGACGAATCGCGGCATGTGGTCACATCTGAGAGCGAGAGTCGAGTGAGCAGAAATCCGGAAGTAAAGAGGTATAGAGCAGCTAGCTGGACAAAGAGCACCCAGAGCAGGAGCAAAAAGCCCTTGCTCATCGTCGCGCGCGGTGGACGTGGTATTTGCGCCCGCTAACATCGGCGTTATGCGCGCCAGAAAATCTGGGTCACGTGATCGCCATTACCGAATTGTCGAGCGTTTGTCACTCTCAACAAAACGTAGAGGCATCAAATCCGTCTTCCAAGGACAGACTCTCCCTGCTGTTTTCTTTGATACAGCCCTCGGCGCTTGGTTTGGGTGGGCGGGGAATTACTGATAGACAAGCCTTAATCCAATGCTCCGTGAGTCCAGTAGATCTCGTCGTAATATTGAGAAAATGCTCCATTAGTTGTTACAGAATAATTATATGATGAAGCCCTATTACAGGTAACTAAGATACCCTCATCGAGCCAGTCTCAGGCATACATGCTCACTCCCCCAAAACAATCCACCTGGTCTATGCCTCATGCACGGCCTGAATGCAACGGCTGTCTGTATTCGCTCTTCAATTACCGCACGCTCTGCCATCTCCAAATTTGTCAGGGCCCTGGTGACGAAATCCTGAGGAAAGGACGTTATTCCAACAAAATAAGGGTCGCTTCTTGGGTTTGTAATAAAATCAATAAAGGACTTGTGGTAGGCCATGACGGTCCCGTTGTTTTCCACCACAGAGTGAAGGGACCTCAAGGCAAACCGTACGCGATCCATATCCGTTCCACAAGTTTCTGCCAGTAACTTTTGAGTGATAACATTGGTATTCAACGCCGTCCCACGCCTTAGCACTGAAGGAGCCGTAACGATAAACAGGATGCGCCGTATTAGCCCTGGATCTCCAGACCGCATGAAAGCCCTCTCTAAGATAGCTCGATACAACGCATGGATAGGCTCCATAGCCTCATGGCTATCAACGAACAACTGGTTCAGCTTAACCTTGGGATTCTCCATTCCATCTGCAGGGTCGATATATTGGAGAAGCGTAACGGGGTAGACAAACTGGCCAGAAGACCACTGCGTTATCCGCTCGACGACCGCATTCGTCGGCCATGGGTCGTCTTCCCGTTTGTTCGTCGGGTTGAAGACATCAGAGTACTTGGCCCTGATCGCGGCGAATTTGTGCGAGAGCAGCATGTGGATTTCTTGTCGTGTCTCATAAGTGTCATTGAGCTGGATCCCTTCGCGGGAGAAGGGGTAAAGCGAGGCAGCCGACGATAGGGTGAAGACGGATTTGATATAATACTCTGGACGAGAGGAAATTAAGAACGCAATAGGAAACCCCTGGCCTAGGTCGCAAGTAGATCGGATTT